>VXBL01003799.1:524686-610726 GCA_013400195.1 Aramus guarauna
TGTTGCAATAGTTAATTATTTACTGTAGGCCCTGAGTCCTTCCTGAGGACCAAGGAGTATTTGGAAATTCAGAGTTTCTTCTAAGCTGCCTTGGCTAAATGTCTACATTAAGTGTATTTAAAGAAGGGTTACTGTATGACAAAGACGTTGCTGACTTTTGACAGTTCTGGAGAGTATAAAATCAAAGGGGAAGAGTGACAGAAAGGATTCAACTCTGGGAAATGTGTGTTCTCTAGAGGAACCTCTTGGCATGTTGACTCTGGTGTGCCAAAGAGGGATGCTCCTGCAGTATTGCCCCTGTCCATAGAGAAACTAGGGACGTCAGTGTTTGAGGAGAGGAAATGATCAGATAAACATGTGGGATGCTATCAGAGTTGTTTAAGAAGCTGCTCTTTCCACCTATCAGTGGAGATGTGTCTCATGTACCTTCATGTTCCCCTTGTGACAGCAGCACCATATAGGTTTGAAGCCAGCTTTGTAAAACCTATTGCTATGACTGACATAGTCTGATTTGTCTTATTTAAGAAGGGATCAAACCACAAAACAAGCAATGGTGGGTGGGTGTAGTGTACACTTTGGTTGAAATGAATTGGACTGTTGCACAGTCTGTGCAAGTGCCAAAAGCAAAACGGAAGTCTCCTGAGTAGTAATCCTGTGCCTAGGCCACGGGAGTGTGAGACAGTCCTTATTTAGATAGTCACAATTGAAAACTGGGCCCAAAATACTTGCATAAATAAACTGAGCTCAGACAGAATGTGGTCGTGTGAAGTTAGTTTTCCATGAGGACTAGAGAGGCCTAATATAAGCCAAGATGCTATCTTTCTTTGGGATAGGAGTGCCTTGGACTAGTTAATTTTTCAAGTTTTTGTGCTCATAGTAAATAGAGTTTCAGTAATTCACAACCTTATTTTACTTTTTTAATTTTTACTCTAAAAAGTTTGGAAAAGCTTGATGCAGTACCTAGAATGTAACTTAGAAAGTTTACTGTCTTCCCAGACTAAAAGTGTTTAATGGATTGGATTTTGGAAATCCAATCCAAGTTAGTTTAATTTTAAAAAAAAAAAAAAATTAGAACTGGGGAGCAGTCTCTCCACTGGCTTGTAACCTGGGGCCCTTGCATTGCCAGCCTCACACCTGTGAATAACTTCATCTAGATGAATAGACTCTGTGTACAGTAGGACCCCTCATTCTGGATAAAGTCATTCATGGACCTTGGTATCTGTGAGACTGCAACCTCAGGCACAAGGGCTTGGTATCTCACTGTAGTATCCTAACAGCTGCATACAAGAACAGGACTGTCTTGGGAGGAGGAACTTGCCAAGTCATAGCTCTTGCATAATCAGAGCTGAGAACTGAGAAACTGGCTTTTAGAAAGCAAGGCACTGTGTTAGAGCGATGCAGTGGCTTGTAGGGTTGGGTTTTGTCAAGAAACAAAGTGCAAATAGAAGGGCAGAGTTCAGGTTTATTTTTTTAATGCATTGTGAACAAATATCTTGGGAAACCTCTGTTCCATACAGAAAACAAATCTGTCCAGTATTTATTTTAACAGAAGAAATAAAGCTTGCCACGAGAAAGTGCTCTTGATGTGGCCCTTGGATTTCTGTACCTGTTTCCTTCCTTCCTGGGGAAGGAATCTAATAAAGCAACTGACAATGTATCTATCTTAATAGTGCCAGCCATATGAGCTGTCATTAAAATAACATCCCTTAACCCCTGGTTGGTTTTGGGGTTTTTTTGTTGGAGTTTTTTTTGTGTGTGTGTGTGTTTTTGTTGGTTTTTTTTTTTTCCAAAAAAAGGAGGAGAAACAGGCAACTGGACTAGAACTCATGAAATCTAAAAATAAACAGGACTCGTCTATTTCTGTGGCATTTGGGGGAAGAGTTTGGTCATGTTTTCAAATTATTTTGTACAACCTTAATAAATAAAGCTCTTAACCTTAGAACACATGCCCTTAAATCTCAGATATTAACCTTTATTTTTGTCCTTGGATAGATCTTCCTAGGAGCTGTGGCTTTAAGGAAAAATACCAGTTAGCATGAAACTGGGGATAAACTGTGGTTATTTTCAAAAATTTTAGGAGAGATCCAGTATGCTATGTTTGTACCTCTTTTCTAGTTGTGTTGTAAAAATGAAGGATACATGTATTGGTGATGTGTGTTGGCAGTTTTTAACTTAGGTTGTTTTTTTTGTCTGTTGCAGCTCAAGATGTCTAAAAAAATCCATGGAGGCTCTGTTGTGGAGATGCAAGGAGATGAAATGACGCGGGTCATCTGGGAACTGATTAAAGAAAAGTTGATTTTTCCTTATGTAGATCTGGATTTGCACAGGTAATGGCTCTTTGACACACAGCCACTTTGTACTGCAATTTGCATGTGTCATTAGGCATTGCTCATGTTTCACTTAGCACTGAGAGCCTTATAGCTCCTAGTGCAGAGAGGCTAACTAGCCCTTTTTATACTGGTAAAGTTCCCAGCAGGCTCCCCCGGTTAACTTACCTAAGGGCCAACCTCACTCTGTAAGTACTCTGGAAAGCACAGGCTCAAGGTGAAGGTATTTTGTCGAAGTATGGCAGCCCCTCTGGGGTTCCTCACAGTAGTAAGCTGTCAATGCTTAATTGTAAGTTAGCTTTTTTCTGTACTGTGCCTCTAAGAAGATTTTCCACAGACGTGGTCTGCATTTTTATCTCCTATGTCTTGGTTTTCTAGCACCTGGGCAGTCTGCATGGCTTCTTGCAGCCTAAACAATTAGAAACATGGGGTGTTTCAGCCACTCCCTGACTTGAAGCCTAGTATCTGTGGGCTCGAGTAGGTTTATGGCTTCTTGTGAGCTCTGAAGACTTGCCCAGAGGGCAAAAGGGTGGTTGTAGGGCACAGACTCTGCCCTGATGACTGTAAGCTTGAGCTCTGCTGCTGACAGTGTGAGCTAACTGTTGCAATTATTTCCCAAGCCTAGGCTGTGCTTCTACACTCGATTCTAGAAAAAACAAATACTAGCAGCTGGTATGGCAAAAGGCACATGCTATCTACAGCGTCTGGTCAAGCAGAACAAATAATCTCTTCCCTTTCTAGCCACTGAGCTATAATTATTAGAGAAGTATCCAGCTGCATTGCTCCTAGCCGTGTGGACAGAGGCCTTCAATGGTATCTGCCATTATTAAACCCACAAGTCTGACCTCCTCCCCTGCTCCTGGAGTCATTTGTATGCCACCTACATCAGGCTTTCTGCTTGCTGGTGTTAAGAATCAAGCAAACAGGAACCCAGCAGCATAATACACACACGCAGTCTGGAGAACATCCCTTTTCCATGAGGGGTGGGAGGAGGGAAAGTGGACCCCTGGCTGAGGCAGCACAATGGCTAGATTCATGTACAGCTGGCTATGCTTCAGGGCTGTCCTATGCTGGGCGCCATTGTTCTCCAAAAGCTATTAAAACAGTGAGTGTGGGAAACATGCTTCCTCTAACTGTTTGAGGGGAATATTGGCAGTTTTGCTGCTGGAGCAGGATTGTGGGGTCCATTGTCAAAGCAGTTTTTAAGCTTAGTGTAGCTTCATATGCTCAGTACATGAAGGAAGCTGCACAATAGGCTTGAAATAAAGGCCCATGTTCATCTGGATATTGTGCTGTGCCGTACCATTAGAATCTGAGATGAAAAGCTTCCATTGCAGGAAGCTCAGAAGGGAAGGCAGAGGAGATGCTGGCAGACAGGCTCAGCCATAAACTGAAGCTGTTCTTTCTATAACCCCCTATGAGCAGCAGAAGTATCAGTATATGAGGCTATGTTTTCTTCCAGTCTAGCAGCATTTGCACTGGAAGAGGAATAACTTCAGTTATGGCAGAGTGCTGGAACCACACTCATAGGCACATATGGTGTCTGGTTTCTTTCTGTTGGACACAAAAATGTCCTGGGCAGTTCTGACCATCTTTGTGGGTTTGTTACAGCTATGACTTGGGCATTGAGTATCGTGATGCTACAAATGATAAAGTAACTGTGGAAGCTGCTGAAGCCATAAAGAAATACAACGTTGGCATAAAGTGTGCAACCATCACTCCTGATGAGAAAAGAGTGGAGGAGTTCAAGTTGAAGCAGATGTGGAAGTCTCCCAATGGTACAATTAGAAACATCCTAGGTGGCACTGTCTTCAGGGAGGCTATTATCTGCAACAACATTCCCCGGCTGGTGTCTGGATGGGTGAAACCCATTGTCATTGGCCGTCATGCTTATGGGGATCAAGTGAGTCACTTCAGTGCTTACCCCTCTTTTATCTGAACAGGCTTAGTCCTAACTCATATAGAGCTACAAAGACTTAGATGTCCCTGTGCTGCTGCTTTATCCCTTGCACTCCACCTGGGAGTGAGTACTTGCTAGCACTTTGTACAGCACCTAGTGAAGTGTGGGAGAGCCTGGTTCATGCCCCTCTTCCTTAGACAGTGTAGCTGTATAAACAGCATTCATGGGCCTGTGCTTGGATTAGATAGGTCTGTACCTAAACATGGGGTATAACTCCTCTGAGTTATTTTTCTTTACCTCTGCAGAGCCCTCTTCCCTACATAGCGATATCTTTAGAAAAATATCCTTTACACTGCCCACCTTACTTCTTAGAAGGACTCTTTGGTGGCAAATGTTGCTCACAGCAAAAACAGTGAGTGATTTCTAGAAGTGGGCAAAGTTGCCTTCTGTGCATGGGTGTGCATTTGTTTTCTTTTTTGTCTAAACTGTGATCTGCTTCTTAAACTTACTTGCACAGCACTCCTGCAGAGTTGATATTCATACTGGACACATCAGGCTGTGGTATCAAAGTAGGGAAACATCCTTTATCAGAGCTCTTCTGGCAGAGGTAGTACAAAGCCATTGAAAACCCTAGCATGGCACTCTGACCTTTGGGCAGCCCAGAGGATGAGAATCAACCATGCTGTTCTCCATGAGTAATGATATGCTGTAAAGCAGCCAAATGTGACAAAAGAAGAGCCAAGTGCTTGAATAGATGGGTAAACCCACAAACTGAGGGCAAGTCATAAGACTAGCTGGGGTGGGAAGGTAAAAGAATAAATTTCCAAAAGGAAAATAACTGTAGAGCCCTGACACTAGAAGAGAATGGGGTTCAACATCCTTAACAGTACTGAATAATTGAGAAGGTCAAATAATAATAGGAAACAATGGATTAAGGTGGAAGGATTGAAACCGTGCCAAAGTATGAGATTAAAGTGAAAGAAATAGTATAAGAACATGTAAAGGACACAGGAGCAAGACACTCTAACTTCAGAACAACTCAGGGAACTGATTCCCTCAATAGGAGGGAAACTACATAAAAAAGGATGATGAATTTCAAGGAAATGTAACCTTAAATAGTACTGTTCAGGGCAGTTGGGAAGATGAGACACCATTTACAAACTTGAAGTACATGCTGGCTCTGCTTTTGAGTCTGTGTAGCTCAGAGGAGCAAAATGTGTATTCATTTACAGAACTCAAAGAACTCTTACTACAGATTGGCCTTTCAAATGTCATATAATGGATAGAAATAATGGTTTTATTAAGGTGCTGTATGATCCCCCCTTATTCATGGGATCTGTAGTTATGATATGAATGGCTTTTCTTGAGGCAGGGAGAGGAGCCTTTCTACTCACAGGCCACACAACACTGGATACTTTGCACTTTAAAACTTAAGTGCATCTGCAGAAATACCCTGCCAATTGATGTGGCCCAAGAATCTGTAAGCTTTCTCTCTTAAATAGAAAGATCTCTTCTGAAACAGGCAGACTCTTGACTACTTGTCTTTCTAATCTCTAGTAAAATAATCTGATGACCACATGGCTGAGTAAACAGAGCCTGTTCAATGGGTTTTTTTTAGTACAACTGATTATGCTTTTCTGCACCCTGCCCTTACAAATGTGGGTTGTGTTTTATGGATCTGTCCTCTTGGTAGATAAAATCATCATACCATTATTTATTTTTTTTAACAGTACAGAGCAACTGATTTTGTGGTACCTGGGCCTGGAAAAGTAGAGATGACCTATACTCCAGCAGATGGAGGCAAACCAGTCACGTATCTGGTCCATAACTTTGAAAGTAGGTATTATCTTTAAGTTGTGATTCAATCTTATATTTTTGGTTTAATGCAGCCTTTAAGTATCAGTCAGATCTGTTTGGTAAAATATGCCTTCGAGGTAAAGTCACGAAGAAGGTCTGGGCCTTCTTCATCTGTCTGAGAAGTACTGAAGGATACTTGAAACCTTCCTGTGATCAAAGAGGCATATCAAACACATAGATCATACTAGACTGGCCATCTGTCATGCTCCTTGTATGATGCCACTAGTAATGGCATGTATAGGTTTTTTCCTCTGATCAGAGGGAAACTTGGCTTGACCTAAGGGGAGATATAGTTAAGAACAATTCAGGTATAATTCTTTATGGTTTTAGTATGGGCTCCACATATTTCTGCAATTAGTACCCTTTATGAAGCAATCTTTTTTCAATAGAAATGAGAACTGACACTTACTCTGCAAGGTGGAAAGGAGATTTGACAAGGATGCTTCTGACTGTGTAGGCTTTAAGTGTTTTAACAGATGCAGCCCCAGACGTATTGCTGTTCCTCCTAGCAATATTGCTGTGCTGGTTGTAGACATTGCTAGCCTCAGGAGGAAGAGCCCTGACATTGCTGGGCTTTATTGCAGGAAAACAATAACACACACGTTGCTAGAACCCAGGGTGTTTCTCTACGGGTGGGATTCAGGAACACATCACAAGTCATCTCTCTTGCTTATCAGTCATCAAAGGGTTCAGGATTTGAAGCTTTATGGTGACCTGTGTATGTGAGTGTGCAGTGGGTTTTTTCCTAACTACAAAAATCTAATATATCGACGTAAACCACAGAATCCTAGTTTGTATGCAGTTGCTTGGCAAACAGGTAGCAAGACTGCCCTATGACCCTCTTCTGTAATACTTGATTTCTCTGGTATTTGGGCTCGTGGGAGCCTAAATCTCTAGTCTCTCTTGTTGCATGGCCTTTCATGTGGAGTTGCCAGTCCTTTTCATTTGATAGGTGACTGGTGAGCCTGTATTGGAGACATCTGGCAGTTCCAGCTGCCAGTCTGATTCACTGCTCTGGGTTGCATCAGCAACCAGAAAGCAAGGAAGTGCAAAGATGGCAGATTACTGCTGTTGCTCTGGGAGGAGCTCTCCTCCCCACAGATAACTACTGTGCCAACATATCTCCGCAGTGCATAAGGGAAGCTTGTCTTATTGCCATACTAATATGTTCAACCTTGACAGTGAAGCAAGAGATTTTAGTAGGCAGTAGGACTGTATGATTGCAACAACCTATATGCAAATAAGTATTTGAATAAAACTGAATAGCTGACATCTAGCAACTATGAAATCATGGCTCCAGAGGACACAGTCTCTTTAACTGATCAGACTCTGTTCTGCCCTTGACTCACTAAGGGAGGCAGGGGGACAACATGTATATTTGCTGGTAACAACAGGAATTTCATTCCCTGCCAATATCAACTTTAAATGACCTTGCTATCTTGGCAAGCAGATAAACCTCTTCTGGCTTCCCCTCTTCATTCTGCATGCGTGTCCATAGTCCTTACCTCTAGATGGATGTTACAAATGAAATTAGGAAAAGGTATTTTCAAAAATAATAAAAAAATTGGGGTGTTTCCAGAGCAAAGATCCCTGATAAAGGCACCGTACAACAAACTAGAGAGGTTGTGATAGTGAGGTGCTTAAAATTAAGTACATAGTATCTACCTTTCACTAGAAATGTAAGAGCTGTGCTGCATATAAAGCTGTGTTCCTTTCCTGTCACAGTCTCCCTAATCCTGCAGGACACAGTAAAACTTTTTCATGAAGCCCTAGACCCTACTTTCACCCACAATCAGCCTCTCATGATCTGAATGCTGCTTTCTCCCAGGTGAGCTGAGCTGTAAGTTTAAGGCATTTCCATTCAGGCTGCTAACACTTCTGCATTACACGACCTAAGTTGTGTGAGTGTTAATAGTTCCTCAGAGCCTTCTCAGGACTTTCCCTGTGCATTCAGATAACTGGCACGTTCTTCCCACAACTTGCTGGAAGTGAGCCTGAGCAGATGAAACAAAGCTGCAGGGTAGGCCAGAGTCATGTGCTGAAAAGATGCAGGAATGCATGTGGGAACTTGTTTACCTGAGCTAGGCAAAGCAGCCTCTGACTGTTGGAGTTAGTTCTGCAGGGCAGTCAAAGCCTGAAAGTACAAGGCACTTAAGATGGGAGCAAACCCATTTCTAGTTTTGACTGAGACCCCTGCTCCAAACTGCTGCCTGCTGCTTTGATAGAAAAATACTCTGTATTACTTATATGGCTAATAGGAGTTCCAGCACACTCACTCCTGTCACAGTTTTGTTGCTTAGGCTGGATTAGGAAGAAACTTCTTAGGGGTATTAGATCACAGTATTAAGATGTACCTAGCTGTAAAACAAAACCACATGCCTATCCATGTGTCACAGGACTGCTGGAGCTTATAGTGCGGAGTGAATCTTCTGAAAGAACTGGCCTTAAATTGGAGAACAATCTCAAGACACATGGGGATAATGCCTGCCTGCCAGAACATGCTACGGGGAAACTCAAATCCTTAACCAAAACTAAATCTAGTTGATTCCTGTTTGTCCTCTGCTAACAGGCTGTGGTGGTGTAGCCATGGGAATGTACAATCTTGACCAGTCTATCAAGGATTTTGCCCACAGCTCCTTCCAGATGGCACTGTCTAAAGGCTGGCCCCTCTACATGAGCACTAAAAACACCATCCTGAAGAGATATGATGGCCGCTTTAAAGACATCTTCCAAGAGATCTATGACAGGTAACTAGAGTAGTTGTGTGCTTCCTACCACGATGCATAAGTCTGCAGTGGGAACATCTCTCCAGCCTTGTGAGCTGGTACAGTCAATTCATCATTTTCAGACACCCAGCAGCACTTTGAGGGGGCTGTGTGCCTTCCCTGTTGCAGCCTCCCTTGTCCTGCAGGATACTACTCAATGTTTGAAGCTCTGCTAAATGTGGCTGTGGTGTTCACCTCTCTTAACAGTGTCACAGATTCTCTATGGGCTCATCTGTGATTCTGAAGCAGACTTGCAGTGGCCTAGCAAAGGAAGCAAGGAAGAAAAAAAGAGTGAAGAAGATGCAAATTTCTTTTAAGTTTTTGTTGCGGGGTTTTTTTTTGTCTTATCTCTATGCACCTCAGTGTGCACAATTACTTGTACAAGTTGTGCAATCCTTGTTTTTATCTGTGTGACAAGGTGCTCTGTTTTTGTCTTTTTTGTTTTGTTTTTCAGAGAATACAAGTCCCAGTTTGAAGCCAAAAAGATCTGGTATGAGCATAGGCTCATTGATGACATGGTTGCTCAGGCCCTGAAATCTGAAGGAGGCTTTGTCTGGGCCTGCAAGAACTACGATGGGGATGTGCAGTCTGACTCTGTTGCGCAAGGTGTGAGATGTTCCCTGTACTACACTGAAGTAGGCTCAGTAGCAGTCTCGTGACCTTGTGTCATATCTTATGTAATGGCCCAGGAGGTGGTGCTGAGTCTCAGAACTTACATTTCAAACCTGTGTCCAGCCATGGAGATACCAGGCAGGCCAAGAATTTCTGATGTCACTTTTACAAGAAAATCCATTGATAAGCTTTCCATTCTAATGGCAGGTACCCAGGCAGCTGGGATTCAGATAAATAAGAAAACCTTCAGGACCTAAAGCTACCTGTCAGGTGTAAAGAGAGAGATTGCTATGTTTAACTTTACAGACTTGTAGTGATTGATCAAAATCCTATATAACCAAGCTGCCTGGTGCCAAAAAAAATGGATACAGAAACCCACAGGGTTTTATGAAATGGCTTTGTGTGGCTTTACTTTAGAAAGATCATATTACATAATGCCAGTAAACTGCCTCTCACAGAACAAGGACGTGTGTTGGGCTACTGAACAAAGCAGCTTTCAAAGACAGACCTCTGAAAGCTACAGGGTGAGAAGTTAAGTGAATGTCCAGTTTTGCCAGCTCATGGTTCCTTTCATTAGAGCAGATGGTGTTGATAGGAAGTAGGTTTGTTTCCTATCACCTTGTGAGGAAGATAGCAATTGGCAGCCCAACACTGCTTATTTAGGATTCTTTGTTCTTACACTGCACCTTTTCAGTAAAAATCTGTCCAGCAAGTTAGGTGAGAATACTAATTTTCCTGAAATAGTGCGGACTTCCTGCATATCTGTATCTCATGATTCAGCAGCTCTTTATGTTCAGACAAGCTGTAACTTTGACATGTCAGGACTAGCCAGTTAGTTGCAGCAGCACTGCTCTTCAGGAATACTCACATCAAGGCAGGGAGGATGTGGAGGGATTAAGGGGCCTGTCCAAAGGAGACACTGAACTTTTAAAACTGTGTATTCGGTAGGCTATGGCTCTCTGGGGATGATGACCAGTGTGCTGATCTGCCCTGACGGCAAGACTGTTGAAGCAGAAGCTGCTCATGGCACAGTTACTCGTCACTACCGCATGCACCAGAAAGGCCAAGAAACCTCCACTAACCCAATTGGTAAGCTGCTTTTCACTGCCCTTCAGTGATCTCTACACATGAAAGAACAGGTTTAGAATAAGAACATCTGCATCCTTTCTGCAGAGAATTGCACCACTGAGCAGTGAAACTGGTAGTTCATGAGGCATTTTTCTTCCATGGAGATAGCTGCAGCCTGGAGCAAAACCAGGCTGGAATGGAGTGAGTGTGAACAATAAGCTAGACATAAGCTAGCCTTTGAGACATGCTCTCACTCTTCAGGAAACAATGAGTTTATAACACAATGGCCTTAAGGTTTAGGTTGGTTATTTCTTTAGTTTCATGTCCTTCCTGATGCTCCAAAAGACCCAGCCCGCACCCAAACCATGTACAAACTTAAAGCGTAAGTGCACCTAGAATGGGACATGCGGGAAAGAGTCCTCTAGAATTGCATAGGGACCAGAGTGTAATGTAATACCAGGAAGAAGAATGCACCCTTCTATCATAAGGACAACTTTCTGTGTAACCACAGAGTTCTACCACTGGTCATTCTTTCTGACTTGGGTAGGAACAAAATAAGATAAAGTAGCATGCACAAACAGATTGCTGGAGGCAGGGAGTAGTTTCTGGGGTTTGCTTTTCTTTAGAGCTGCACAAAATGCAAAGGATGCCTAGATGAAGATAAGTATTCTCTTTCCGATACCAAATTTTCTATCATTTCTGTCTGTTTTCAGTTTTATTAATATTAAAAAGTAATTACTGTTCCATGTAACAGTTTAGAACAATGTCTGGGCAGTTCTAGAAATAATCTAGTGTTCTCTCTCAGCCTCCATCTTTGCATGGACAAGAGGACTAGCTCACAGAGCTAAGCTGGACAACAACACTAGCCTCAAGAACTTTGCAGTTGCCCTGGAAGAAGTCTGCATTGAGACCATTGAGTCTGGCTTCATGACAAAGGACCTCGCTGCCTGTATCAAAGGCCTACCTAAGTAAGTATATGAAGCTGTCAACTGTGCTTGGAGAAGGCTGTTTTACTAAGTGTTTCTGAACAGCATTTTCTGGAAAGTTATTTTTAGTATAGTGAAGAATTGCTGGAGTCTGGTCGCAGAACAGGGCCCATCTGTACACAGTGCTGTACAAACAGAACATGACTCACTCCCTGCTCCAAACAGCTAAGTCTAGGTTGCTCTGTCCCTGCTATTGTACCAAATGCATGAGGAAATAAAGAAGAACCTGCAAAGATCTCTCTTATGTCAGATCCTGCCCTGTCCATTTATTAGAATAGAGACCTACTTCACTGCAAAATATCACCGGGCTACCTCTTCTCTGGAGACTTTGGGCAAAACCCATCATCCTGATAAGTAGAAGAACTCTTTTTGGTTTTAGAGGCGAGACTTAAGAGTTCTTTGAACAGTGTTCCCCTGCTTTGAGTGGCTTTACAACTAACATCTGTCTTGTTTTGTTTCCCCCTCCTCAGTGTCACACGCTCTGACTACCTGAACACCTTTGAGTTCATGGACAAGCTTGCTGACAACTTGAAGGAGAAGTTGGCCTCTCTGCCCAAACTTTAAGGCATGGGTTCTACTCAAGCTCCACTAACAAAGCATCTCCCACTTACACTAGAGTGTAAGTGGTGCTGTATCACACTCTGTGTAACATTCAGAATACTAGACAAAAATGAACGTATACACCTTTTTAAATGTTTAAAAGACCATGTTTTCTTAAACCCCTTGAGCTGCTGGGCTAGGCCTTACTTTTGCTAAGCATCTGAATGTGATAGTATTCAAACTCAATGGAGGTCTGGATTCCTAAAGTCATTCACAGCAGACCTGAGGTTTTTCTCTATGATTCTGATCTGTGTTTCTCTTCTCTTTCTCTCAGACTGAAAGCCAGTCTGTGTCAGAGCTCTGGTCAAACTAGTGGTGACTTACTGTCCAACAGACCTTAGAAATCAGAACCATGTTCATCTCTTCAGTACTGTCTACTGAGTAGAAGTGAGCTCACAGGGCTATGCCAGCTCTACTGTAGCCCCTCTCCTACTTAATTTATCTTTTAGTACCAACCAGAGCACAGTATCCTGATACTAAGGGATTTGGTCCCATTGCTACAGTCAGGACTGTAGCGTTTGAGAAGAAGCACTTAGTAAATGCTGGAAACAAGCCCTATAGGTTAAGAGCCTAATAAAGCCATGCTGCAGTGTCTAAATGCAGGCCATGCATTTAGTTATATTCCTCCTGACTGGATGTGAAGCATAGGAACTGTTACCTCTTCCCCCATCCCACCATTCATAAAGGTGCAAAACTTTTCTCCAGTTGTCTGGGCTATTACTTATCCTCCCTGTTCTGATACAGCAAGTCAGATTATGACTGTGAAAAACTATTCCATCCATGGTTTTGTGTTTGGGGTTTGTGGGGGTTTTTTAAATATTTTAGTTCAGACTAAAATAAAAGCCAACTAACATTCTTTGTGTGTCTCCTTCCTTTGTGTGAGTAGCAGATATGGAGAAATCTGCCTCAGACTCTGTAGTACCTTTCAGCACAGTCCAGTACATGCTGGAACAGACTATTGGAATGTGATATAAACACAAAATATTATCTCTTTTCTTAGAGTAGGGTTTTAATTTGTTCTGGCCCATGGCAAAATGTGATCTGTAATGTGGTGGTAAGCATCAGGTAGTGCACAAGAACTTAAAGGCACCACTTCCACTAAAATTTTGTTTTGGGACTAACAGAAATTTAAACTGATGTATCACCACTCAACAAAGATCAGAAACTGGTTATACATGAGACAGTGTTGGTTAGGACAGAAATGCAATCAGGTAGTATTAACCTTAGGTTTGGGATGAGCATGTGTTTGAAATGCATATGAAGGAACACAATAGTCTGCTATTCTGTTATTAACAGAAACATGTAAGAAGTGCTGCTGGAAAAAGTCCCATTACTGACCCATAGAATCTACAGAAACAATTATTGGTAACATCTGGAGATCTATGTTCCAGCCTGGCTTCTAATATCAGTAGCTCAAATTATTGTGCCACAGGCAGGTCATACTACAGAAGCCCCTCTAACAAATTCCCTGTTATTTACTAGCTTCTTCCTGGCTTCTGGAGTTACAGAGTACCAGAGAAAGCTTAGTACCTTTCAGGAAACTGAACAAATAAATAAAGGGTCATTTTTAAATCTTATACTTTGTTTGTTTTAATGATTCAACAAGCACTTAAATGTAAGCAGTGTAGTAGCATTTACTTGAGTGCAGATGACACTATTTTCCCTCTGTACTAACAAAGTTTCCATCTTCTGGAGAACTCTGCGGAGTACAGCAAGACCCACTCTATCCTCATGAACTGATGGATGTTGCTGAAGTGCTGAGGAGAGGAAGGAACAGTTGTCTCTGTGTTGGCAGAAGCAGCAGTAATTGCAGTCAGAGCATGTCTCTCTGTTCTGCCGTGGAGAAAGAGGAAATATTTTTCCTCCTTCCAAGGAGGCACATTCCCTTCCCCTTTACTACTAATACAATCACTTCTTTTTCCCACCACTCCTTCAAACATTTAATATCAATAACCTTTGAAGTTAGACACCAGTCGACCCTAAAAAAGCAAGTGCTGTAGGCCAGCGGGCACTCAGTCTGCAATGGAAAAAAGTACAGAATTTCTTGAAACGCGACTGCCTGCTTCACAATATACCAGATGTTTCATAGCTCTTGGGCAGATCCCTTGTAGCCCCCACTACCAGTAGTAGCCCTTTGCACCAACATTCCCATTAGCAGATCCCAGCAAAAGTGGTCTTCAATCAAGGTATAGCCTAGCTTACCCTTGGTGCCCACACGGATGTAGATGTGTGTCTCTGTGTCCTATCTAGGGCATGCTCAGGACTGGTGGAAGGCTCAGTTTTCAACTCCATAGATATGCAAATACCCACTGACAGCAAATACAGTGCGAGGGGATATATCAGTTGTCTGACATGGCTCCCTTCCAGAACAACAGAGAGCTCTGACTTCTAGGGCTGTCCAAGGCTTTAGTCACCCCAAACGTGACTTCCCAGTAGACTGCTCTACCTGTACAGAAAGCCACCTTTTACAGGAGGTAACATGAGGCAGTATGTCAGCACCCCTCTTCTGCTTGCTGTCACAGCCTGGGCTGCTGCAACCCTTTCATACCCTTTGCACAGCCTTTGTGGGTCTCTGCAGTGCCAGATCAGCCCTCCAGGATGTACTCTCCCCAGGCCCATGGAGGGCCATGAAAGAACTGGCAGAGCCAGCTAGCTGTCTGTGGGGCCACGAGCACTCATGCACAGAGACTTTGCAGACATACACCCCAGCATTTAAAGGTGAAGGTGGGGAGGGCAGGAATAAGCGTCACAAAGTTTCTATACTGTCCGCATAGAAGACTTTATTAATATTTTAAAATTAACATTAAAAAATAAACTATGCAAAACTGTAGAGATATTCTAGCAAAGACGTACAAGCCTCTAGGAGCTTAGGGGGTTCCTGTTCAACCACTATTTTACTTCTGGCTCCATGTCTTTTCCCATTGTCACTAGCTTGCTTGCTTTGGCACTAGGACATCCTTCAGGAAGCCATTCTTTTTCCTCTTTGATCTTCTTGGTCATTTCCTTGGCTTTGGCAGTTTTCTTTTCGGTTTTGTAGAAGGGGGACTGGAGGAACCCCATGTCTGTAAATGGGTCACCCTGCCTCAGCTTCCTGCAGAACCAAAAGAGTTAGATTGAACCATCAAGGTAGTTGTTGAAATCATACACATATTCAGTCTCTAAAGTTTCTGATGTTACTGAAATGCTTCTGCTATAGGATGCCTGAGTGGTAGTTTGTTCCTTGTCCAGTACAGGAACAGCTGTACTAGTACAAGAGTACCTTCTGACCCAGTGTAACCAACTCCTCACAGAAAGTTCAAACTGCGAGACTTTTCAAGGAAAAGAACATAGTATTACCCAGTAGCACAACAACAGTCATCATTTGGGGAATTAAATGGTTCTGTACAGTAGCCATTCAATGTACTGAATTTACAGTTTCTTAGGTAAAAGGTGCAGCTACTTGTTTACATACTCGTATCTGCCAGAAAAAGCGAATATAGATAGAGCCTGCTTGCAAGGGGAGAACCCTCCTCAAAATCTAGCACTTCCTTCATTGAAACCCAATTAAAATGGAAGTATTACTCAGTAGTTGTATGAAACTTCCGATGTCACAGAATGGCAGAAAGTGAAATTAGGGCTTTCGCTTAGCTGTCTTTACTTAGCCTGTATTTTATCCTCACGCTAATCCCTCACTAGCACTGGAGGACCACAGATGCAGTCTGCTAAGAGATGTGCTCATTTCAGGGAGGGAAATAACACCTTTGGTAGCTTGTTACCAGAAGCCTGCACATGCATGTGTGCCGACGCAGAATTTTGGTTTAACTGCAGCATGGTAGAAGAGGAGAGGAACAAAGTAACAGAGGGTCCCAGCCCTGGAGAGTAAGCACATGAGAGCAGAGCAAGGGTTACAGCATGGGAGGGAATAGTTTAAAGCCCAACCTGTTGAGTTTGGGCTCTGCATAGCAGGCCGGGTCCCGTCTCCGCCTGGATGAGCGCCCTGACGCTCCTTCCAAGCTGGAGGAAGACAGAGTCCTGGCATTGGTCAAGTCCTGTAGTGGCCTGATCTCTGCAAAGGGAGACATTCAAACTTGAGTTAATAGAAGTGTTTCCAAATCATTTCCAGATACCCTGAGAAACACAGATGCCAAACAGAGAAGGGCTGCATTACCAGGTTTCTCTGAACACTCCACAATTCTGAATTCAATCATACTCCCTCTAAACTCAGGAGACCATTTTTGTCCAAAATCGCAGACCTGCTCCTCAGAGGCCAGCTCGTGAATCGAATTAGGTTCCTCACTGAAAAATTACAGGTCGCTAATACTGCTAGTGTCATCGGGCCCTGATATAGTAGAAAAATGGTACAAAAATGATAGATGATAGTTCTAATGCCCAGGACCTTACAGCCTGGAGGAGAAAGCAAGCTTGTGGCACCCAAACAACCTGCCAGACTTCCAGCAAGACACAGGACCGTGTTTAGCACAGCTTTCAAAATGAAGTCAGCCAAGACAGGGAGGGCAGACAAGCTTCCTCCCTCTCTAGAGCCCACTCTAGCTGTAACAGGCCTGTTTGTCAACAGCTGCAGGATGGAAAAACCCCACAGAACAACTCTCTTTACAGAGTATCCAATAACACCAAGCTCCCAAAAAGGCTCAGCTTAACTACTGTATTACCAGCCAAGGGAAATACCCTCCTAATCCTTTAAAAAACAAACAAAAGCACAACCCACAACCATGAGAATTTAGGTGGCTCCTGATGAATTTCCTTTGAAGATATCACCTAGAGGTATAAAGTCTGAATCCTTGCAGCTCTAACCATTCCAGACCAAAAACCTGCCATCTTCATCATATTTTGTGCCCCAATAATGCTGACTGTAGTAAGCAGGGTCAGCATCAAATTATACTTTTTGACTGCTTGAGTAGCTGATTTTCTAAATTGACAGGCATGCCCTGTAGATAGCAAGAGCAGTAAAACGGGACTGGCAGCACATGCTTCTAGTCTTCTCCCAATACCGACACATAAACAAGTGACCAGAAATTCTTACAGGAATGCTGATAAACTAAAAGCAAATGCAGCCACAGAAAGGACTAGCCAGCACAAGTGGAAGCATAAATGGTATATTGCACACTGATCTTTAACTCTGAAAAATGAGAGGAGGGGAAGAAAAATATAAGCACTTGCTGCATGGATTTTTGACACTTATCTCCAAACATAGGTCCCCTCCCCAGCCTACCACCTACCGGATTCCTGTGAAGGTGGGCTCTGAGAACTTGACTCAACCTGGTTTCTTTCCCCAGATATTTCCTCTGCAGTCTTTTCTTTAAATATCAGGGACCTTTCTGGCCAAACAGAGGATTTCTCTGGCATTTTGTTGCCCTCAGTACTTAAGCTCTTGGAAACTGGTATATCCGTAAGCCTGAAGCAGCCAGGTGAAGCCGCAGAACAGGTCACAGAAGAGGATTCAAGACTGTGTGAAACATCCATAAGACAATTTGTAAGCGATATCTCAGCTATCTGCTCCTCCAGGAAGGCGTCTGGCTCAGACAGCAGATTTGTAATGCAGGAAAACTTCCCCATCAGGACAGTTTGCTTGGATGCAAGTTCTGCTGAACTTCCAATGAGTGCCTTGGCACCATCACTTTGGCTGGCCAGGGAATCAGTCTCTGGAGGACTAGAGGTGTTCCTCTGAGGCTTCGGTTTGGAACAAGCCTCTTTTTTCAAAGCATTCATGTTGTCGTCAACTTTAGCTTGCCCCTTTTCTTGAAGGCCCCCTGTCTGTTTTTTATTGCTCTGAGCAGCTACCATCCTCTGAACTCTAGGGATTTTGCTAGCTTTGCTCCCAGGAATAGACCTGGGAGCTACAATTTCACCCCCTTCAAAATCTGCCTGGACACAACCCAAGTTTTCTAAAAGATCCAAAGGACAGACAACGTAAGTTTTCCTGCTACGTTTCAGATTACCTGGCAAATCCTTTGTGGTCTCCTTAGCTACTCCTTGAATATCTATACATGGCCCAAAAACATCTTCATTCCTCTGATCACTACAACTGTTTTTCCTGACAGTCTTCTTCCTGCTTGTCTGGCTTCTTTTAGGCTGTTCTTCAGCTTTGGCCTCTGGTATTTTCACGCTGTTTGGCAGATTCTCCTCACCAGAGTAAACTCTTTGCCTAATTACTCTAGGTTTTCTGTTGGTTTTCTGTCTGATGCTCTTTGTGCTCACACTTGAGTCCTCTTGCAAAGCACAGGCACTTGAGGTCTCTTTTCTCAAGAAAAGTGAATTTTGTAGACTGGAATCATCTGAGGGAACTTCATGACTTGAGAAGGTACAAACTTGACTTTTTGACAAGCTCTCCATACTTTGGATCTCAAAGATAGCTTCCTTCTTAACCTGTTGCAGTAAGTCGCCACTTCCAAGACTGTGCAGCTGGCCTGGATTCACCACATATGTTCTTCTGAGATCCTGGACTCCATCAAGAGAGCAGGAATGTTGCTCCACACCATAGCCTCTGTTCTTTCTGCTGAAAGCCCCCATGCAAGCATTCTGCCTCATCTCAGAGACTTCAGACTCACTAGAACATGTTGCAACTTTTGGCTGAAGCTTCTTCACATTTTGAGCAATCTCTTCACCTTGAGGTATATCAGGACTACCTTCTGCATTGTTTTTAATTGCATTTGTTTTCTTTTTTCTTGTGCTTGCTTTTTTAACAGTTGTTTTCCCCTGAGTTTTACAATTACCTTTGCCTTTAACCTTTACAGGAACAAACTCAGGGATTTGGCTATTGTTAGGTTCCACTTCAACACCACACCCAGTTTCTTTAGCCTGTGGCTGATCACAGAAAATCTCTTTACCCAATGATTTTCTGTCAGGAATAACAGTGGTTTGAGTAGGTGAAACCAGGGAGCAGGGAGATTTCAGCTGCGGCTGTGTGTTGCTGTTGCTGGAGCTGCGGCTGTCCTTTGTAATACTCCACTGAGCTGCTTGAGTGGAACTGACACGTGGGAAGATATCCACCCCAGAAGATGGAGTGCTGGTTGCAAACAGGGTGGAACGCTTTCTCCTCTGAGTAACGTGTCCTTGTGAGAGACGATCAAAGAACTGTTTTACCATCTCATCACCCTCAGATGAAAGAGGATGACTTTCCCAGGCAAGCGCTGGTAAATTGTTGGGATTTTGTTCAGTGGCACACGAGGCCTCTGCTGGAAAGACAAAATTCATTCCTAAGACTGAGAAATGCTGCAGGCAAATGCCAGCTTTCACCATACCACTAAAACCCATGCCCCACACACTGCCACAAATCCAGAGCATAGAAAAAAGTATGATTTTGTCTCCACAGGGACTCCCCAAACTCACTGTGTAACATAATTGCTCAGCTAGCTCCCCTCAGAACAGAAAGGCAGCCCAAAGCAAGATCCTTTAACCAGTCCTAATATTTAGGAATGCTTACGATCTGTACGAGAGTTATTACTGATATGGCAAATCCACAAGGAACAGAAGATGTGCATCTAGTCAGATTCTGCACCTTCAGACATTTCTGAAAATCTTATGTAAGTTCAGTGCCTATTACTCAGAAAGCCTGGTGAGTGATCTTGAGCTATTGCAAACATGCCAAACATCCCCGCCAAGACATCCCATTCTGGGATATATGTAATTCTAGCAATATCAATGTCACTGAAGCATGCAGTTCCTAACAGTAATTAGGAGCTGTTGGAGTGATGGTTAGGAGCTAACTGGACCTGTAGCACTGCACTCATTCATTTCTGAACACAGGCATGCAAGTCATACCAGAAGAACTGCAAAAGACGCAAATTTACCTCCAAAGATGTGAGAGTCAAGAAAAGCCTCTTGTGCTTCTGTTGCTTCAGCTGGCTTCTTCCCATTCTCTTCCCGGTGGGACTGAGGCTCCTCAGCAGGCTGTGGTGACAAAGTGTCTTTGGAGGCAACAGGCACAATTTCCTGGAGCTCATTAGAAGCAGGTGTATGAAGATCTAGTAAGGATGTCTGTACTGCTACAGAGCTGCCACCTTGCTGTCCTGCATCGCACAGCCTGGAAATGGGCACCCTCATCGGCATCCCTGCAGCCCTGGTGAGAAGGAAGAACAGCAATGGAGGAATGTTCCATACCTGTGACAGGCCCCAGAATCCAGCAGAACAGCTACAGCTTTCACCTCCATCAGGAGTTGTTGCAATACATTTCCGAAGGCTTCATGTGCTGAAGAACACACACTGCCCAGCCAGGACAGATTTCCCATTTTTGTGCAAGCACAACTCATAAGGAAAGCACACCACTGCAGACACAGAAGCAGGAGAAAAAAACCCACTGAGGCAAGAAGGAAGTAAGGCCTTTCAGTGCACAGGTTGTGACTGCAGGTTCACTTCACTGTGAAACACCAACACAGCACCTCGGAGCTATGTGTGTGGGCAGCTCCGAGGGCTCCCCTGTGTTCAAAGGTGAGACTAGACAGAGGAGAAACAGAACTTTAACACAAAGTTTACATCATACAAGCAGATGACTATTAAGCATTTATACGTAACAAGCATCAAAGCAGCCAGCTACAGCACTCGCTCACTCAAGGGAATCTTGACATGCTCACCAGCTACAAAGGAAAAACAACCTAAAAGCTACGTGCTTTCAACCAAAGGAGAGATGAAGACCAATTTATGCATAGACTTGGCATCAGAACAAATAAGAAAAGGAGTGGCAGCAGCAAGACAGAGTAAAGGACAACATCAAGCAGTGGTGGTTTAGAGAAGACATCTCATGTAAAACAGACAACTGGGCTGACGCATAAAACACAAGAGAAAGTTTAGCATATCAAAATTCAGAACAAGTTTGGTGATATCTGACATGTTAAGGCCCACCTGACAAGCTGACCATCTGCAATATCATCGGCCCAGCTATCTTCAGTCATGCTGCTCTTCTGGCCATTGGACAAGGATGCAGAACTTGTATGGAACTGGAAAGCAGAGAAATAGAAAGGTGGTTTAAAGCTCTTGCAATCCTCTGTGCAGGCTCCTGCACAGAAACAGCAGAAGCTCAGTTTCACCCTGGAAAGTATGTCAAATGCTGCTGGTGACCCTCTCCCCTTTAAAATTGTACAAATTATGGAATAAATTGCAGCAGAGTCAGATTCTGTCTCCACAGGCTTAATGATTAAGTTAAATTAGTTCAGATAATCTGACACTATGAATCAGGAATGTTTTCCCACCCATGAGACAGTACATAGAGAAAGCATCCTATTCATGATCCCAAGTTGCCATGGTAACATTTGAAAAAAAATGAAAAGAAGTCACAACCTGTCATAGCAGAAGAGCCTACTGGCCAACACAGCTAATGACCCAGAGGGCGGCATTTTAAAACTTTAGCCTTTCCTACAGAAGAAGTTACCCTGGAAATCATTAACACCAAGCTCAAAACAAGGACACAGCCAGCAAGAAGACAATTCAAGCAAGAAAAAAAACAGTTGAAGCATCAAACACTGAAGTGAGCAGGCAATACAAATCAAAATACAGAGACGAACACATCCCCCTTCCCAGAGCAGTGTGCTCACATTTCCCATGGTTTACCTCAGACAACCGGGCCATCTTAACTACAGCCATAAGGTTTTCAAATTCTTTCAAGGTGTTATTCTATGTTGAGGTAATAAAGAGAGAAAAACCATAAAGACGTTAAATCAAAACATCTGTTCCAACAAGGATGCTGGTAGCCAGAGCAAGGCACATTCTGGGGACAAGACAGCTTGGAAGAAAGAGTAAGCAAATGAATGGTAACATTTTTCATATGCAGAGAGTATGGACCATCAGTGACAGCTCACTCCTCCCAAGGTTGAGATGCTAGTGCTGCATACCTTGCCCACCGCCCCCCTCCCCCCCGCCATGCCAGCCACACCATCAGTGCTGTACCAGGAAGGAGAGCTTGTGCCGCAGCGCAGCGTTCTGGAAGTGGCACTGCTCCACCTCCTTCTGTAAGATGGTCTTCTCCTGGGTGAGCCGCTGTGCATTGGCTTTCTCTGCATTGAGGGCCAGGGCCAGTGCTTTATTATTGTGCTTTAGGGAGACTTTAATAGTGGAGGAGTTATCTGTAAGTGAGAGAAGTATTGCACGGAGTCAGAATCCAAGGTCTCATCCACACCTCTTCCCTCATCATACTTCTTCCTCTTCCCAGAATAGCCTCCCTCAGGCTCAGGTCTCTACAATTCAATAGCCCCCACATAAAGTCAGCAATATAATTCCTTCCAGCAACAGAAGTCTCCAGAGAACAGCAGGAAAAACTTTCCATAATAACCTCCACACTTCAGACGGACACCCCCTCCATCTTCAGTGGGTCACACTCAGTCAGCCAGCTACCACTTCAATTCTTAATGAAAAATTGGTTTATTCTTAATGAAGAGGTGGTTCAGGTGCTGAGTTTAGAAAGATATGCTTCTGACTTTGAACAAGTCACCTATAATTCCGAGTCCTCATCTCCAACCAAAGAAAGAAAAACCTCCAAGTTTCCCAATTTCAAAACAAATAAATAAAAGTAACAGAAATATCCACCTTTCTCAAGGTAGTCCAAATTATCTCATACACTATCATTGCATTGTTTCCCCCATAAAACAAATCACAGTTGGGCTAGCTTCTGCACAGGATTGCATATATACTAAAATACTTTCCACACCTCTTACTTTTGCTGTTTGAACCCTGAGGTCTGGTTACCCAGACACAGCTGTCTAATGCCATCTGAGATGCTGCCAAGCAGCCTGTGATGCCCCTGGCTGCTGCTCCAAAAGTTCTGCTTTAACCTGCCAGTCACAGATACCTCAAACACCTTCGGGCACCTCAAGTTGTACTTGCAGGGTACTGAATTCTCTAGAAACCCAGAAGCAGAGAAGCAGCTGTTAAATATAAGCTCTGGGTAAGAGACAGCCATCCACCACCACAACAAAAGGCACAGTTATAAGCTGACATAGCTGCCAGGCTCTGTATGTGCTGTAAGACAAAATACACTCACTAATTATTTTCGTTTTAATCTTTGATGCAAGCGAGGCATTCAACTTCGCAGTTCGCAAGGCACCATTTTTCTTCTCCCGCATCCGCTCTCTTACACCCCTCAGGCTGAAGAAGGATGTTTCAGAAGCCTCCCGAGATGCCATAGCTGGAGAGAGCGACACCGAGCAGAGTTAGCACCCGTACCGCTGCCTTCACCAAGTACTCACCGGCCAAAACTTACACCCTCCCCGAGAACCTGCGGCCTCCCCCCCTGCTGCGCCGACCCCTGCAGGGAGGAACGAGGCCCCGGGCGGCCGCAGACACCCGGCCACACCTCGCCCCGAGCTGCTCCCGGGCACGGCTGCCACCCTGGGCCGCTACAGCCCCTCCACCGCCTCCCGCACGCCAGCGGCCCCTCAGCGCGGCGGGGATGGGGGGCAGGCGGACCCCCCGCCTCACCTGCTTGCGCGGCGAGCCCCCCGGAACGGTCGGCGGCTGCCTCTCGCCGCGGCCGGAGCAGTAGGGAAGCGGGGGAAGGAAGCGTTGACCGCCGGGAGACTTTTGAATGCAACCGGGGGGGCGGGTAGTTCTTTCTTCGCCCCGCCCCGCGGGATGGCGACGGGTCCGGCCGATGTTGCCATCTGCCTGCTGCTCCGCCGGGGAGAGCAGGGACAAGACCGGGAGCGCACAAACTCTCCATCCCCGCTGCCCGTTGTGTCGGAGCGGGGACGTTACTTTCCCCGTCCCTCGGGGCGCGGGCGGACCTGCGCGGCACCCGCACTCTCGGGTCAGGCCGCGCCGCCATTTTGTGCCGCCGTCTCGGTCGAGGCCGCCGCCAACGAGGGGGAGCTCTCCGCCCTCACGGGGAAAGAGAACCCCTAAACGCCGCTTTCTCCGCCGCCGCGGCCTTGCCGCCCTTCTGGCTGGAAGTCTCTAACTTTGAGGCCGCGCTCGTGAGGCACCAGCGCCCTTGCCGCCTCCTTATCACAGGCACGCAGAGCTACAACACTCGTGAAACGCCTCAGAAAAGCCCGAGGGGTGTTGTGAAGGACACATCTCACCCAAAAGTTGGGGTTAGAATTCAGCACCCGGCTTCCAGCTTTCACCTGTCAAAAGGTGACATTTTACAGTCTATTAAAAGTATTATTTTTTAAAGTAATTTACATTTCAGTCCAAGATAATGCATTGCTTTCCAGACACATGTTAACAATGTTAAATATTTTAAGGAAGTTACATATAAGGAAAAAGCAGCCAAATAGCTTGCAGAACAGCAACTTACAGTTGAGGTGCAGAGGGAATTTGCAATACAGATAAGGCTGGCAAAACCCCTTCTTCTGCAGCCACAGGGACATGAACGGTAGCCCTTTGCAAGAGTCCTAAATCTTGTACCTGTAAACTGTTAATTCTGTTACTATTTTATGTGGTATTTGTTAACAGATTAGCCTATGAGCATTAAATCATGGAATTACTAAGTTTATTCCTTCTGACTTAAGTAGCAGATTGACAAACACCATCTATACCAGACCTGAAAAAAATCAGACCTGCAGTGGATCACAGTGCTGCAGACTTGCCTGTTGCTTTATTTCTTGCTCTGCGGAACCTCTTACTGGCATTAAATGTGCTCTCATGTGGGGAAAAGACTTAAGTATCCTTTTCTAATATGAGTTCTGTACTCTGTACATAAATTCCACAGTTTGAAGAGCCTAAACTTGCTCTAAGTTACTTTTCTAAGTTTATTAAACACACTGCTTAGCAAACTAAATTAACAGTGGACAGCTTAAAACCAGAGACCCTTTCCCACACAGCTCTATTTAAACAGTGAAAATTTTAGCCAGGTTATGTTGCAGGTGTCAGTTACCTGAGTTTCAAAAAGTAATTGGACAAGTTTGTGGAAGTAAAAAACAAGCAAGACATTAACTGCCAAGACAACTCTTTTTGCTCAAGAAGGTCCTGAGCTGCAAATCAGTGAAGAATGGGGAAATACACTGAGAAGGTTTGATGCCAACTGGCACAACTCTTTGATGTCTTCCCCAGGCATCCACTAGTGGCTGCTATTTTTTTCCCCCCAGGAAGAGCACAAACACAGTGCCACCCCCTCTCTGCCTTGCAACAATAGAGGGGTTTCTTGGTTTGGGGAAAATTGTGGTGGTTGCTTCACCCCAGGGCTAGGGAGCAGCCTCATTTCAGGGAAGTCACTTTCTTCATCAGGGTATCACCCTTGCCAGATAATAGGAATTGGGTTAGCAGGACTTTGGGGCAGTCCTGGCATGGCTGTGTTCACTTTGTGAAGGGCACTTTTCATACGGACCTGGCCATGGCAGCAGAGAAGTCCTGGGTAGGTGTAACTGAAGGAAAGGCAAGCAGTAGTTCTGCATTTCTCAAAGCAGAGCAAACAAGCAGCAGCTCTACTGGAGGCACAGGGTTGCCATGATGCCTGCCAGATGGATGCTTGCAGAAATCAAATCCAACTTGATTATAAGACCCACAGCTGGAATGAAAGGTGGGGAAGTGCTAAGCCTGGTGCTCCTTTTGACATAGAATTAATGAGAATGGCCATAAGCATCTAATGCTGCTGGGAGGGGCCATTCCCAAACTCCAGCCCTCCCTCAGTAGCTGCCTACCTGACTTTGCTATAGCAAAGACACCATAGGTGGCAGAGCCATGTCTGCCACCTTTACCTCTTGCACCTGCCTAGGCACATGCCTAAAGCTTGGACTTTGGAAAGAGAGCAGTGAAATGAAATAAGGAAGAAAAAGCACAGCACAAATTCTGTTAATACCAAGTAGGCTTTTTCCTGGAAAACATCTGTCTCATGATAATACATTTGCTTTTATGTTTTCTCAGGCCATCACAAAGGCAACATTATGATCGTGTCTCATAAACCCATTCCTATTGTTTACTAGATAATCAGCTAAGAACACGAGAAGTACATTCCCAAAGAGGGGGATGGCTCGTTCCATTTAGAACTACAGCCTGCAAACCTTCATAATCTACAAAACCCAATAGCTTCTCATCGTGATGCATTGGCTACCATCAGCAATCCTGTGCCAGATGTGCCCTGCATCCATTGGAAGGACAACAGCAGGCTTTAGTAAATTGTGTTGGGATTTCTTAGCTGTTGGAATATCTCCTAGTACTGTAAGCCAAAACATAACATTGATGAAAGAACAAGTAGTAGGATCCTTGCTATATGCCATAAAACCTGCAAAGCCACAGATGGGCTCTCGGGGGTATCGGTCTATTTTTTCACCATCCCATATGGTGGAATGCTAGAACAGTGGAGAGCAATAGCTTTTTACAAGCAATTAGATCCGTCAGAAAACTCTGAATAGCCTCTGCCTCCCTTGTTAGCAAGTTCTCTGTTTCCAGCCAGCCACTCAGCAGTGAAACTCAATGCCTAGAAGTGTAAAAGGATCATTTAGCTTGAAACCAATAAGGCAACCTGAAGGTGCAGGTTTAACCTCTTTGTGTTGTTTGTTTTTCTTTTAATTTGTCAGCAGAGCAGCATTGTTTCTAATCAACAGGAGAAAGCTGCAGTCCTGTATGAAGCCATAGCCTAATTTCCCTGGCACACAAAGTGAGTGACAGAGGCAAGAGGGAAACAGCAACATCAAGAGGGAACTCCTCCTCATAGATACCTGAAGTCAGAGAGGCCCCAAACCCAGATCCTGAGACCTATTCCAAGAGTTGGCACAGGTAGTGCATGATTTCTTGTGTATATATATGAGAGAGAGGATAGGGGGACAATATCCAGTAACACAGAGAGCTTACTAGGTATGTCATTACTTTGTGTATTATGGAGCAGAAGAACGAAGCATGCACTTTGATTTTACAATAAATTGGTGGGCCAGGTGCTGGCTGCTCTCTGCTGTGTCCTGTCAGGACAGCTGTTACCTCATCTCTTCCCAGGTCATCCCCTCTTTGTACCACATAGATCTGATTAACATACATACAGTGGGGAGAGCAAGCCATGTGCTAAGATACTCCAAAGTGGCAGCAGATCAGTAGATTGCATTATATGACAGAATATACATCACTCATGGGGATGCAAGCAACCTGCAAGCTGACATTCTGCCCATTTCCCATTACCAAACTCTTTACCCTTCACTTTCAGTACTGTGTGTGTTGTCTTTTCTTTCTTGACTAGATTTTTCTCAACTTCTATTGTAATCACACCTGTGAAATTGTTTTGGCCAGATTTTTGTAGGGCATCTCAAAGTGTCCCATACTCTTTATCTGTGATTCAGATTTGCTCACTGACAGAGGTACTTGGTAGGATGCACTTTTATCTCTCCTAGATCCCATTGACCTTATGTTACAGTGACAGCTAGAGTATGGAAGGAAAACACCTGAAGAAAGAGACTGAAAAACTCCTGTAAGTAGTAACTGCCCACAACTGCCTTCACTGCATTTGAGATGGACTTGTTTTCATTGCAAAGGGTTGTACAACCTAGCTGGATGACAACTGTAAAACTTTAGTCTGTTCTTGCTGGAAAGTATGAACAGACTTTGAGATGCTCTTCATTCTTACATGCAGTCTGAGGCCTGACTGCATATGTGACAGTAAAGATGTCACAGCACAGAACTTGCTGTGGGAGTGACCAGGGAGGTGCAGAGTTCCTCCTTTGCAATGTGGCTAGTACAGCTCTGTCTGTAAGGGGTCTCCTAGTTCATGCAGCAGCATCTCATGCTCTTTGATGCAGGAGTGCCCAGCTGACAGCTCCTCAGGGATGTAAGCAGTGTCCCCTCTATTCCATAGAAGTCCTGCGCCCATCTTCCCTAGGACTGCTTGTATGGATCAGTAGTACTTAGTCTGATGAAAAATTGCAGAATCAGGCCTCCCCTGAACAAGAACAAGCACCAGTGAAGCCTCTTGTTCACTCTCTTGGCTGTAGAGTGAAATCCTGTGAATCCCTAGACTTTAAATACTTAATTCATATTTGTATTTCTTCTGGTATTTTGGAGCCTTTGGCAAAGACAGTGTGGTTTGAAGGAAGGTAAGATTAGCAGTGATGCAGAAAACTAACAGCTTTCCTACCTAGGTGTCTATGAGAAACCCTGCATCAGATTCCTAGCTCTGAATCATGGCAAATAAACCTAGTGCAAGACTGGGGTTAGGGAGTCATCTATTACATTTCTTATGCACTGGATTGCTTAGAACCAGTTGTAATTTGGAATTACTTTCTTGCTTTAAGTGGAGATTATGTTGGCATCAGGCTACAAGAAAATTAATTTGATCCAAGAGGACAAAGGCAGCCCACCTTTCTAGATGACATGGTAATCAGACTTACTTCCTATCCTCTTTAACTGCAGAGCTACTGAGAATTCTGAAGGATGGCTGTTTGGTACAGCTAAGTAACCTGTTCTACAATGATCAATAAAAGCCTGTTACTGAAATGAGCGTCTAAAGAGATTGACTGTGAATAACATCCAGGTGTAATGTATCCAAGATAGTTTAAGATTTTGCTGATTTTTCAGCAAGACAAAGGTCATCCACAGGGGACATTTGATAAAGTTCAAGTCAACTAACCAAAGCAAGTTATTCACACACTGAAGCTGTATATAACAAAGCATCTTTCATCTAAGCTGAGGAAGTCTTCCTGGGTGTATTTAAAACCCCTCAAACCTCAGCAAGTGTCTTACAACTGGTAGGGTACCCAATGTAGTTGAGACAATACTGGGCTCCAGCTCTCATTTCCCTGCATTTCTCTGGTCTGTCATCCCTGAGTCAATCAATTACAGTAAAATAAAACACATAAGGTTCTTCTGTCTTTCCAGGTCCATTACAGCTTAGCCTTTAGTGTTGCTTTGCTGTGGCTAAGTGACTTGGGTGCTCAGACTACACTGACAAGAGAGAAAGTGTAAGTATTGCAAAGCTAAAGCCCTGCTGTTGCAGTGGGTTACACCAGTGTGAAAATGGAGCAAAAGCAGCAGCGAGTTGAGCCTATGACTACTTTTTGCATTTATAACACCAGGCTAATAATCATCTTGTTCAAAACACCATACAGAAATTTTGCAGCTCACAACAGATACATATATCCCAATCAAATTGAGAGAGAAGCTATGATATTATCTTCATATGCTGGAATATTAATGGTAAGAGGGCAAGAAAGAACAATATCTTTTTCTATATGGTACCTGTCTAGAAGCACTCCCTGTACCCTGGATGTCTTTGTTCATTGAAAGCACAGTATACAGTGCAAATATTACAAATTTGTCTCATTTTTATCAGGTAGCCATTAAGTTTTGCTCAGCTTTAGAAAACAAAATAGGCAGTTTCAGTAGGTGGCCCTATACACATACACAAGTTAATTATCTTGTATCACCCAAGCGTAAAATGGTGAGCAAGTTTCAGGACCAGATCTCAATAGATGTGTACTAGCAGCATGAAACAATACTAGAAGTTCACATGAAAGCCATTCTGGAGATCAAAGAAAGGGGATATGAGCTGGATTTCATACATTCACTTTAAAGAATACTGCTTCTGAGAGATGAATCTCTCTTTACCTGTCTTCACAGAACAGCATTCCTATTGAAGAGATCTTTGAGATTTACAGCATGAGGCCCCCAGCACCACACTGGCAGAGCTCTGCAAATGTGATTTGTTGGTTATTCAGCATCTCTAACAGTGGTCTGAGTGAAGATCTCTTACCTGTAGTGGCCTGGTTCAGCATGTAGTGCATTGGGGTGGCATTCTGGGAACGCAATCCACATGTGGATTATTTCTCTTCTCACTGAGAGTAAACACTGTTGAACTATTCCCTTCTCACATCTGCCATGAATGGCTTAAAGCCTTGTGGGTGGCCTTTCAGCATCATAATGAGGTATAAAGCCTCCATGCGCAGTTGCAGTTATCCATGGGGTACTTCATCCCTGCTGCTAGTCTTGAGGGTATGTGTCTGTCAAAGGTGCAGAGTACAGCACATTTCTTAATTGCTTGCAGATCATATTGTGGGAGGGGTCTAGTATTATAGCTACTGTTTATTCCAGCTCTCCCATACTAATAAAGGAAGAGACTTCATTGTCTGGAAAGCAATCACTGCTGTTATCCCCAACCACTCACTGCTGGTCTATGTGGATGATAGCTGGCAACATCCTACAATAAACTATCCTGTATGTCCTTGTTACAGCAGAATATAAGCACTCAGGTAGTATTCAAGACCACAAGAAAGTGCTTACTGTATTTAACCTCTAGAGTTTGACCTCTTGATGCTTCCCTCATTATACCACCCACTGGAGTCCGAAACATCTAGCAGCATAAGGGCTACTTATAAAGACCCTGCTCCATCTTTTTAGTCTAAAAAGTCACCCATTGCATGCTAGAATATTTGAATGATGTGCTCCTGGGTTTAGAGGTTTATGAAGGCTTTTTATTGGCGTGCCTCTTTCTGGTTTAAATGCCTTGTTGACCACAAACTTCATAGTTCCTTTCTGGCCTGCAAACTGGTGTGGGACTTCGCCAAACCAAGCAAACAAAATGCTAGTGCAGAGAAAGCAGACACATAAAAGCTCTTTGTCTTCAGTAACTGCCTTTCAGGGGTATGATTTTGTTTTTCAAAGGGCAGAAGCATCTTGCTTGGCTCTGTTGTGCTGTCCCTCTGTTGGGCCTCTGCTGAAAATTATCCCCAGGCTACCAGAAAAAGAAAATGTGCGTTTGGTCCATGCAAAACTGGATACAATAGACAAATGCAACTGAGCAACCAGATGGATACAAAAAAAATCTTTTAGTAGACAAAAAGGAGGCATTCCAGTTTTACTGATCAGATCTCATCTTGGCCCTACAGAGATTCTAACATTTAAAACTCTTCTATCCTATCCTGCCCTGATACTAATACCACTTTAAGACTGGGGCTAAGTGTAGGTATCCCATTCCCAAACACACTTAAAAGGCTTTCAGCATCACATACCTTACAGAATCTACCCCAAACTTTTTGATGTCTTCTGCCATTTAGATCAGAGAGCCCACCAGAGGTACCAGTGACTTTAACTTTGGCCATAGCATTGGTAAGCTATTGACCCGCTTCTCTCCTACTGCCTAGACTAGTGTGCTACAAGCAATAAAGTGGAAGGAACATCCCACTGCATAAAGGCATCATGCATTTGGATCCTATAATATCTGTGCCTTTTTAAAATGTTACATTTTAAACTCATTTGCCGCTTTTGTCCCATTAGTAATAACAAACTAGCTCCAGCCTTCTCTCTTTGAAGATAGCAAAAAGCTGAACTATTCACCTCTTCCTCTACCTTACAGTACACCAGGGAGAGGCAAGAAAAGATCAGTCCAACTACTCACAGCCACACTAAGATGTAACCCAGCTCCTGGGCCTTGGGCATAGTGCTTTACAAAGGGGCATTCCCACCAGTGTGCTGTAATTAGCACTAACATGGAGTGGGGAAGGAGGCTATGCAGGTCCGAGGAGATATAGGCTGCTCGCCTATGTTCAGAGCAAGTTTCTCTAACAGCATATCTTCAGCCTTATAAGTGTAATTGCCCTTTAAGAAAATATGGGAGGTGTTAATTCATAACTCAAGTCACAGGAAAGCATTCTGTATGGTCCACCTATTTAACAAAAGAACATTTGTGCTGGGATATGTAGATTTTATTTTCAGTAACACAGACTTTACTGATGTTTCCCAAGCAACCATTAAAAGTTGCTGTGGAATTGTAATCAGACTATAATAGATGATTCACATGTAATTCAGTGTTTCTGGTGCACTTTTTTACCTCAGTCATGCTTAGCCATAATATTAATGACAGACTGCCAATTGGTGTCCAGAAAGGTCTAGCGCTACACTCCAGTTCAGTTACATGCATCAGAACAGCTTTGGCTGTAACCTCTTAGTTGATTTTTCACGTCAAGAACTAGAAATGCCACTAGATGCCTGTAGGGGCATTTCCCAACAGGTTAGTTGTCCTCTGTTCTTGGGATAAGTGGGTGCATCAGCTCTCTCTCCTTTTGCTGTGAACATTACACTTTTTCCTGTCATGCTCCTTATTGGCAAGAATCCTTTTCTCTAGGAATTTCCAACACAAGATAGAAGTCTACATTTTGAGTGCACACCATACACTACAGAGGAGTGATATTTCATGGAAGTTGTCCAGTTATGCATGCTGTTTCCCATGGTATGTTTTTTGTGAGGTTTTCTTGGGGGACAGAGGCATAGGTTTTTTAGCTTTGGTTTATATTCCAGTGTTATGCAAGCAGAGGCAAAGAACAAACAGAAACAGTCTTTCTGTTCATCTTGTTTTATGGTGCACTTGCCTAGATCTTGTCCCTAGTGGACTCAGGGATACTTCCTTGATGGTCATGAGGTAGCAAAGTTACAAGATTTTCTGAAGAGGAAGATAAGCAGTGTTATCAGGATCTCCAGTTTCTATTTCAGCCAACAACCTTGCTTAATTTTAATCACAGGCTTAAGATCATTCCCACTGTATGAGAAAGGAACAGAAATGCTTTACTGAATTTGGAAACTAAGGGTAATTTAAACTAATTAGGGCTTTGCAAAAGAAGTTAAATATACTGGTTTTGTCAACAGTAACTCTTGGATCACAGCTTATGCCTCCTTAAGGAGTCCTAGACTCAAAGAGCTGGAATCCAGCCCACCTCAAAATTCAATTTCTGTAGATCTGCCCTCCCACCCCACCCTATTTCCCATCACAGGAAAATGGTGGAGATTCCTTTTATCCTGCATCACTTTTGAAGCCTTGACTTAGATCTCCTTGAAAATCAAGTACTAGCTTTCCCAAGATCTATAGACACTTAGGGAGCTGTCACATCCTAGTGGGATTTAGGATCCAGAAGAGTTCTGATTCCTGAGAAGGGACATCCTAGCCTGAGATGGACATAACGGTTGCTATCCCAACTGCCTGGTGCTTCTCAGAGTGTCCTACCCCATTCTCCAAACATTACAGCAGCTGCCACATGAACAGCTAAGCAGCCGCAAGCTGCTTGCCAGGATGTTGTAGCAGATCACAATCCTCAGGCTGCACCAGTACACACAGGGCTGTAAAATGCAGCAGTTCAGCTACTGTGTGAACAACTGAAATGTCTGGGCAGCAGGGATGGGCACTGCAAGAAGCCAGGTGGGCCAAACAGTCAGGACAAAAACTGCCAGCAAAGCTATGCTCATTTATCCATCAGGACCTCTGAAGCAGTTATCTTGCTTCCCTCTGACCACAAAGAGTATGCCCATTTGTCTTAGCACATGGTTTCTGTAGACATACTAATTATGAATTTTTTTCCTTCCAGGACCACTGTATTCAACCTTTCAAGCTCTCCCTGCATCCATTTGCCATGCTTACTGCCCATGAAGCTGCAGAGAATGCCCGGAAGCATAGTAAGCACATTTCACCCCAACTCCCACAAGGCCAAGGCGGGGACAAGGGGCAACAGCTCCTGGCACAGCAGAGCCATCAAGTTGCAGCCTGCTGAGCTCTAGCAGTTGCACATGGAAAGGATAGAGTAAACCTTGGTCTGTGCCTATTCTCTTGTGGGGTGGGGTACAGGTGTTTTCTCATTGTAGCCTAGAAATAGTGTCACTCAGGCTCCTGATGTTAATGACAATTGCAAAAGCAGCATTTTCCTCAAGTTGAGGAAAACAATAAGGTTACACATTTCTAGTAGAATCAGCCTTCATGTCTGACAGTCACTTGTTTGTTCTTAAGTTTGGACTAATACTAGGACTTTTTCAAAGGTTAGTTATGCTACTGGGCAGCGAAAGAGCCACACCCCTCCCTTCCCTGCTTCTTCTTCAAGTACCACAAAAATGAGAGTAACTTCAAGAGCATTAGAGAATTTGAAGCTGGGACCTCTTACCTCCAGCCTTGTATTGCAACTGATCCCATGCAGGAGGTCTGTAAACCAGCCTGGTGGCACTCTGTAAGCCCAAGGTGATACAAGGCTCTTTCTCCCTCCCGAGGCATCAAGTACCAGACAGCAGCAGCATATCAAAAGACCGGCCCTTGTTCAGCAAGGAGGGATAAAAAAGACAGCAAGCAACTGACCAGAGGAAAACAACAGGTTTACAAAAGTAGGTCTGAAGAATCTCACAACCAAGTAAAACTGTTTTTGCAACACTAACACTGAATGTCACAGCTAGAACAGCACCTCAGACCACCCAGACCCCACAAAGCCTTTCTTGTTTGCCTTTCTCAGCACTCTCTAGCATGAGATGTTCATGAAAGTCCTAAATTGGACTTTCACAGCAACTGTATCATACCTTGGCAGGAGGTGTCACTCATGAGCTGGAAAGTCAGCTCCAGTAATATTCAACATACACATGGAAGGCACTCTTCTGGCTATATCCCTGCAAAACACATTCACTACTATCACTTTTAGGTTAAAAAAAACAGTTGAAGACTAAGCTAACAAAAACCCTACTCCATAAAGAACCCAGTAATGCAAGATTAGACTCACATGTACATGAATTAGGCTCTGCCATTCTATTTGTCCATGATTTGCTAAACTCTATTGTTTGCTGTAGCTCCACTGAGCTGGAGAGCCAAGAAAACATTCCAGCAGCAGGGCTGGATTTGACCAAGTAGAGGAAAGGGGCTCCCCCAGAGCCCTGAGTTCAATGTGCATCACATGTTACACAGCAGGAGGGAAGCTAATCTGCCATGCAGTCCCCATCTCTCCTGATGGATTCAGCCCTCCATGCTGTGCTTGTGCTTATTAACATTTGCATCCTGCAGGGAGTTACAGAAGCAAAACAAGGAATATCTCCAGAGAAGCCTGGAACAGATTCAAAGGCAAGGAATGCAAAGGAAGCAAAGACATAAGAGACCCAGACGTGATGTACCTCACTTAGCTGTAGGTGAGCTAACTGATGTCTTCTACCTTAGCTTTGGTAATACATTTGTGACTTTGTTTTTAAATCTTAGCAGTCATTCCTTCCTTCCCACCCCTCATATCTTGTATCAAAGACTGACATTCCCTCCTCTACCCTTAGCCACCTCTCTCCTGCTTGCCTGCCAGTGTGTTGGGACCTTACAGTTTCCCAGGGCTTCCCTACTGCTTTTCAAACCACCATGCTATTTTTACAGAGCCAAATAGAGGATGCAGCACTTCAAATGCAGGGAATACACACTTCACCTTTGTCCAGTGCTGTGCAACTCCCACACATGATCCAGAGTGGGGCAGGAATGAGCTTCCCTGCATGTGACATGATGGTTGTGCCTCTCAGGATGATCTCATTTTCTTCAGCTCTTCCCTTTAACCATTCTGCTTTCTTATTTCCTTAAAGGACTCTGCTAAAGAAAAAGCCTGTCCCTGCAGCGCCAGTGTAGCGCTGAAGCCTGTCTTCCATTCCCCATTTGTTGGTCTCTAGTGGGTTACCTCTTATCCATGCAGCACTGCCCAAGAACACTGCCCACTTCCTAGATGGACTGTCAACCTTCAACCTTATACTAAATCTACCTTGGGATAAGAGTTGGGTACATGTGGTGGTTCTGGCTGGAAGCCATGGGGTGTTTCTATAGGACTTTTTTCCTACTTAATTCCATTGAAGTTTCAAGGCTCAGTGGGGTAGTAGAAGTGTTCACTGCTGAGAGGTGTGTTTAACTGCAGGGTATAGAGACTCCATTACCCAGAGCTCTTTACATATGAAAATGATCGAAATTAAGATTCCCAGCTACTTCTAGCCATGGGATAGACATCCATCCAAAGTGTGGTCACATGTTGTAGCAGCTGTATTAATCCATGCCTTGGAGATGGTCCTGAACTCTAATGCAAAGTATCTGCTATAGGAAAAACCAATAAATGTTTGTGAAGCAAAACCCTTTTTCTTCTGCCCAGTGATTCTCAGCCCCTAGGCCTACTTACAGAGATGCCGTAAGACAGCACTACACAAGAAAGCCTGGGAATGGTTAAACTTAATCAGGTATTCAAAGGGCCTTTTAGAAGTCCTCATGGACTTAAAGCTTGCTTTCAACTTACCAAGTTCACAGCTTTTTTTTTAACATAACATCACAAATTTCCTGTTAAAATCAGTCTAAAAAATGTAGTTACTGTAAACACATGTCCTTCCAATTCTGAGCTGTTCATGGTGAAAGACTTAACCACAGTTTGGTACATTCAGAAATTAGATTGAGTGGTAAGTCTTTTTGCTGATATTGATGGGGCTTCTCAGCTATGCCATGCATCCCCCCCACTTCCCTTTCAAGCCATGTGAGCCAAAACTCAAGGCCTAAGGAGTCAGATGAGAAGGTTAGAGGGGCCTTAAGATCAACAGCAACATTACCCTCCCATACACAGGAACTCTTTGGCCATTAATTTCTGCAGCATCAGCTGTTTTGGCCTGGTTAGTTCATTCTGCAGGGAGCAGGATTGCTGGAATGCACTATCTAATCCCATTTAGCAGTTCCTACCTCTCCTCCATGGCCTGTGTTCACTGCTGGGACAGGCCTGCCCTGTCACATTCAGCACAGGCTCATTCCCGGAGCTCAAAGCATCCATCAGCTTCTAAACAGAGGCTTCTCTTCTTCCAAAGAAATTCCGTAGAGCAGTAGGCAGCCAGGACCCGAGCAAATTTCATTCCAACTCAAACAGCATCAGTCTGACCTCTTGAAAGTCAAAGCAGAGAGAAATTGTACTTTGAAATGAGGTCATTACAAGAAGGGAGAAGGGGGTATTGCTGCTGAGCACAGGAGTAGGAGAACAATAGCAAGGGGGCAGTTAAGATTAAACAGCTAGAGAGAGAGATTAACATCTCATGACTGATTTATGTTCACTGACCTGCAATAAGCCAGTAAGACTTAACAAATAAGTGATTAGGCATGTTATTCCTGTGCTGTCTTTGCTATTAGAGTACTGCCATGGTCTTCACTTTTCATTGGCTAATACTTCCTGTTTTTTATAGATAAGGCTGGTAGAGTTAAGAGAAGTAAGCAACAGAAATCTTGCTATGCTAATAAGCATTAAAAAAGTGTTTAATTTTCAGAGTGCAAGTACCTGCCCCTTCACTACTCCCTCCCCTGTTGGCTGGGTGGTGTCTCTGTCTGCAGAGACAAAAATCAAGCCCAGCAGATCAAGTGGTTTGCTGTTCACATGTCCACATTTTCAGACAGCCAAAATCAGGGAGTTGAAAGGTGCTTGTAGATGTGTGACATTAAAGCACTGTGACAACTTTGCACTCACTTTCTGTATTAAGTATTTCTTAACACACACTGCCTGTTGCCAGTTCCACTGAGTCCAGGTCAACAAGCCAGCCAGCAGACAAAAAATCAAGCCCTGAACAGTGTACTTATAGTAATAGCAATATATCAACTCAAGTGCAACAGTCAGGTAGACACCACAAGGAAATCCAACAGGATGAAGGCAGGTGGTCTGAGGTAACCCAGAAAGCTCAGAAAAATAGGGCTGAATATACAATAGAGGACAGGAGGGTATCATCTAACCTATTTGGAATTGGTCAGTGCACATTAGCCCCTGTCATTTAATAAGGATACAATTAAAAACAACATCAGTGAAGTGGTTTGTGATAGAAGGATGTGAAGGTTTCATGTTCCCCCTATCTATTTCCCCGCGAAGACACTCTTTCCTTTCTTGCTACAGCACTGAAAGCCCTTTTCTTCGGCCTGAAACCTTGTAAGCAAAGCAGCTCTCCACTAAGTCTCCAAACTTTGCCTTGCTCTCCCTTCTTACAAACATTCATTTGTTCCACTGGGGTGGAGACTGTGTAGTCGCAAATAGAGATCTTTTAAATAAATTAAATCTACAAAGGTGTTCACCTGCATGCCAAGTTAACTGATGAATCATGTTGACAAGGTCTTTACATGCTTGAATGAGTTTCCCCAAATACATAAGATTATAAATCTGGTTTTGGAGTGCAGTAGTTTCTTTGATCTGAAGCCTCATCGACTGGTGATATAAGACATTTGTATAACCAGCTTTGCATATTCCATGAAGCAGTTTGTTTTTAAGAGTCTTAGACTCTTAAAAGAAAATTACAGTCAAAATAGAACAAGTCAAGGTTTGTTCCAGCCCTGCAAACAAGAAAAAATTACAGTGGAAGAGTTCTGAAATGGAGGAACACAGTTTTCTGTAACCTACTAGCTGCATTTTAGTGTTAAAGCACTCTGCTGTAACATTAAACAGCAATCCAAATAGAGAACAACTTGAGTTTAATGCAGCTTGCTCCCTTTGAATTTTTAAAGCAGACTTCCAAAAGGAAAAAAATTGAACCAAGTGACTCAAACTGATTTGCAATGTTAGCCAGTAACTGAGACACACTGATAAACATCTAAGAATCATTTGATTTCAATCTTTTTAGTCTTCAGGGATACAGCAGTTAACCACACACAAGGAAGGGACTGAAAGTTTTAATCACTATTTCCTCCTAACACATCTATGTTGAAATCTGTACACAATAGAAGGGATTAGTAGGCAAAAGCTAACACCACCACGTGAGATGGATACTTTGCCTGTTTCCAGGATAAAGCAGGCAGAGTATTGAAATTGAAGCAAAGTTCATCTGCTCTCATAAAAGGAAAGGTTACCATGGGACAAACTTAGGCAAGAGGTAATCAACACAGAATAAGGAAGGAGAGGAAGAGACCTACACCAGAAACTGCTCAAGTCTGCTGAGCTTGATAGCTTTCAGGCAAAAGAGTTTTTTTTACAGAATCTCTTGTACACATGTCCCTCAACAGGTCAGGTGCACCACATGAAACAGAGGATGCCAGCTGAAAGTTAGTCTACTCCACAGTTACACAGTAATTCACTTGCACATATCAGCAAATGCAGCCCAAGCCCCAGAAAAATGAGAGTCTCACATGTTAAATACAATGTATACCATAACTACAATAAAGACAAAACATAACATCTCCCCACAGCTTAGAATGAGCCCTCTTGTGTTACTTTTTGCAGATGCAGCATTAGGACTATATAAAAGCAACCAGTGTTTGCTCACAGCTCTCAGCTTTCACCTCAGAAAAACACCAAAAATGGAAAGGTAAGCAGAAGCCCCAGTATGCCAGTACCCCGCTCTGACACAGACACTGGGGATAGACTATGAGTCTTTGCAAATGTTTATATTGCATATAATTATTTTGTTTTTTATTAAGAGCTTCTGGGACCATTACTATCAAAGTAACAGTGACCATCTTGACCTGCGGTCCTATGTAAAACAATGCAATTCAATCTGGGTGGAGAAAGGCAGCTGAATAATTTATAAGAGCTCCTATTACTCATGACATCAGTAGTTTTTAAAAAGGGGAGACTATCCTGACTCCTAGAACTAGTTCAGTCTGCAACTCCGTTAGGTCTTGTCATGTAATCCTACAAGTTTAAGGCAAGGTTGGATGGGGCTTTGAGCAACCTGGTCTAGTGGAGGGTGTCCCTGCCCATGGCAGGGAGTTGGAACTAGATGATTGTTAACATCCCTTTCAACCCAAACCAGTCTATGAAATGAGTTGGCAGTGTATCACAGTTCAAGAAATTTGGTATAGTTTATCCTTTAAGAATATAGTTATACAATCTCTTCAAGTAACTCAAGAGACAGGCAAAGTTCAGTAAGGCAATACAGAATTTCACTGGAGATTAAGAAAATAATCTGTTTAATATTAGTGCTATTTACAGGGCCTGCTCATAACTTGGAGATGCTAAAAGAAAGCTGAGTGACTTTTAGGTAGATAATGTTTTCGCATTGCCCAGGGAAGGGCTAGCAGGGCCAGCTGATACAAAGTTCTGCTGTGGGCTGATGTACACAACTTGCTCATGGCCACACTATGTTATGATCCTATGACACAATGTTCTTGTTTCATCTGAGAGAATTAATTGTTAAATCAGAGTTGCAATGGGTACGGCTTTCCTAACACAAGAGCTGTGTTGGTTAAAATCAGACAAACAATACTTGCTAAAGTACTTCTCTGGTTAGTAAGATATACTGTATACTATGAGCCATAGCAGCAACAACACTCCACATAGTCCAGTTTGCCACACAGCAATTGCCTGTGCACTCAAGTATAACAGGAGCATATGGAATAACATAGTAAATGTGTCTCAGCATAATTCTGAAAAGGCCACTTATTCATGCCTGGTCACAAGTAAACGCCACAGATCATCTCAAAGTCACATGAACACATTTTCTCCTGTTGTCACAATATAGAGTCCTTATAAAACTCATTTCTTCAAATCATAAGCATCTTCCATTTACTTCCAACCACACATGTGATCATACCCATTTACTGGCACTCCTGAGCTACTCCACGTGGCTAAGAATTAAGCTTCTTCATTAGCTTCAAAAAAGCAAATCTCTTCCCAATTACAGAATAATTTCTCTGCACATAGTAGCTGGGAAAGCTGCCTTTTTCTGTATGCCTGTCTTGTTCAGTAATGTCAGAATCAGTTAAATTTCTGTCTTTCCTACATTTTTACTGTTTGCCAGTACAGAATTCTGTCTCCCACAAGAGTCAGTTCTAAGAAAAAGAGGAGCTCCAAGGCCAAACATTGGAGCTCACTGATGATTGCCCATCAGTCCACATCCCTGAGATCCACTCTCTCAGTGTTGTAGATAGGTCTTGGATCTTGTATAAAATGCCCAACTTTGGGAGCTGACAGCATTTACTGAAACCCAAGTAATATAGAAGATGCCTTGACTGGGGTGCAGTAAATGCAGTAAAGTTGTCTCTTTGCAGAGGATGGCTGACTTGCACTGAATTATTGCTCCCACACTAAAACAGTGAATGCATTACAAAATCCTTGTTCAAATGAATGTTCCTTTAGTACTACAAACAAATTAAAGTTGTGCAGTCCAGACGGAAATCCAATTTCTCTCACATTTTAGGGGGGAAGGGAGAATACTTAAAAATATTCAATTATCCAGCTGAGTTGTCCCCAGTTTCACAAGTTTTGACCTAGGAATAGATTCTAGCTCTCTACTTACCAGAGTTAACAATACGCAGTTATTTAATTTATCATGTCCTGTGGAACAGAAAAATCCCATTAATAGCTATATCCAGTGAAGTACTGACTCAGGAGAAAAAGCACAGGAAGATGCAGAGGGACTCAGAACAAGGTGAACACTATTTGGCATCAAATTTTTCATGCCAACAAGCTGATCCATGCTACCACAAGTCCAAAGCTTTTCCAGACTTATCCCAGCTGATCCCTCCAGAAAGAATTTTTCCAGATCTTTAAATCACACTCCCTTTATACAGCATGTTTTAGTGAACCTGTACTTCATGAACTAGATGTTTAGCTGGTGTCAATCACCCTCCTAACTTGAGAACTGCACTGATCTGCTGCAGCAGGAGATTGAGTCAAATCCCTCAATTGCCAGGCTATTCTACATGCAAAAGGAAATAAGCATACCAGTGTCTGTTGGAAATAGGACAGCATCTTGTTGTGCTGGAAAAAGTCTGTTACAGCTTTAATCATCATTCAAGTACTTATGCATATGCCTACTAATCATCACTGAATCCTGTGCCAGCAGGCACTCTGTGCAATAATGAATGAGAGCCATAATAAAATATAACAAAACACAGTTAAGAGATCTCACAACTTAGCATAGCTCTTCTCATTTAAGTAGTAGAGTCTAGATTTTTTTCCTCCAGGCATAGTTAGGCAAATATACTACTGCTCTTCAGCAAGGTGCTGGAAACTTTTGGAAAGACAAAGCACTAGAGAGCACAGAACTATTAGGACACTCTGCAATGTTTTCTAGTACATGTTTAATTTTAAATATTTTCACCTGGGCTCTAAATGGTACACTTTGATTTTGTTTTGCCTAGTAATCATTCTGATAATGGAGTCCTTCAATAAAACCAAGTAACTTTTACAGCAGTGAGGTAAACTACTTAAAACTCAGATCTCTACTTGCTAATGTCAGACCTCATTTAGCCATTATTTCACACTCACATGACCCATCAGTAATAGCCTGCTAGTGATCCTCACCAGCCTTTCCCTGACAATACTGAAGAAAAATAGAACTATCTTTTACCCTTCTCATCCTTTTGTTTGTACACAGGACACTATCTCTGCCCTCTTGTCTGTCCTTTACTGCATAAAGTAGGCTGTTCAGCTGCTGCAAACGTCTGGTGTATATAAGGACATCATGCTTCAGCCACATAGAAATGTCACATGAACAATTCAGCTCTCAAGGCAGAGGTGTGAAAAAGCATGTTTCCTCTTGTTCACAAATGCCTAATATTGTGCATTTATAGGAACTGCACAGTGTAATACATGTATTAGCACGCTCAGGTTAGCACACTAACCCAAGTGTGCAAAATAACACAGCAACTCTTGCCTGCTTAGAACAGGGGACCAAAATATTTCCTTTGCCTTCAGCAAGAAAAAAGAAAAAACAGACCAGATCCCCAGACAGCAATTAACATATGCCTACTGCTCCAAAGTATCTAGTTCAGCTAGTGCAATTGAGAAACACGGCTACGCAGTGATGTGTAGGTTATACACTGGCACTCCTTTGGTCAAAGGCAAGGATAAACAGAAGTGTACTAGTCAGTGATCAGAGCAACAGTTAGGATGCCTGGATTCTTGACTCTGCTGTGTCCTAGAGTTTAGGGGTTGTTAAACATCTTAATGTCTCCTCCTGAGACAGGAATGGTGCCAAGTCCTAGTTTTTTAAGGCACACTGGGAGGGTTTACTTGCTTTTGTTTGCAAACACTCAGAATCTCAAGCAGCCATTAAAAACAGGCATGCTAGAGAGGGAGGGAAGCACTGGGAATTCAGAGAACATCAAGTTTTTGCTACAAGTCTTCTAGGTTTGTGTAGCTTGTTTTATGGTTGGTAGCAGGCACTACAGTTGCTGGCATGCAGGGTATGTTTCTACAAACGCCTACTGCTATTTTCAGATTATCCCTATGCTTGAGTTTCTGGGGTGCAAAAGCAGCCAATCTCCACATAAAAAGAGCTGTCATAACAGTATACTAGTTGAGGGCAGTTGGAACAGATGTAAATAACCAGACTTCTCAGGTCATGGATACCATTTGACTAACAAGATACTTCGGCTCCAGAGTTTAAGATCAACCCACAGCCCTTCCTGCAGTGCACATCCCATCTGTGGCACAGGGTCCTGAGCAGGAAAAGTCTACAGGATTCAAGGAGAAGCTGGATGAGTACTTGAGAGAAATCCACTGAAGGTTATTGACCAGAGAGAAGCAATCTCCTGCTCAGGAAACCCCTTGAGCTAAAAATACTTGAGGTCTTGAAGTCTGAATGAAGTATTATGTATTTGTCTCATATCTACCTTTTCCTTTGGTGCCTACTCATGGTCACAGTTGCTGCCAAGTTACTTGACTAGCAGAACTGCCAGTCTGACCCACAATAACTACTCCGTATTTCCAGCTACAGTAAGAAATACACATATCACTGCCCCTAGTCTGTTTTCTTGAGTTCCAAACTTCATCACCAAGCACAGTGCCCACTGTATTAAACTATGAAGGACCATATGGGACCCAAAAGACAAGCCAGCTCCACAAAGCAAGCATGATCACAGAAAGAACAAAAAAAAGTGTTAACACTTCCAAGCCTGTCAAAGATCTTTGAGAGGTACAAGCACAGGCCCATACACAGAAGTTGTTCCTGTAAGTGAATTCAATTTGCTTTGCATTAACCATCAGGAAGAAGTTATTTTTGATGCAAAGAAAGCATGAAGGTAATTCAGAAGCAACCTCTAGACTTAAATTCACATTCTTCCCTCAGTCTGTTTCCTGTTAAAGGCTACAATTTCCTGGCTGAGGAAGCACCTCCAAGAGAGGCCGACAGTGATACCATTTACAACTCCCATTAGAAGCACAACTAGAGCTGTTTAAAAAAAACAGGCCAGCTAAAGATTTGCCCCCGAAGTTTTGTAGCTTCATGAAATCACCATACAAGACTCCTAGTGAAAGACACATGCAAGAAAGCACAGGCATGTAGCATTTTGGTTGAACAAGTAGTCAGTGAGACAAAAGATCCACTATTGCCCCATGCAGTATGAGCAAGAAATATGAGAGAGGCACTGCACATGATAGGATTTTGTGAAGGTTAGTTCCAAGGTAGGTGTGGAAGGAGAGAAAAGGCAGGCAAGCAGGAGAGAAAGGAATGATCCCTGACAAAAAGCCCAAGTTAGAGAAATATTTTAAACTCCAGAAGAATAACTCAAATCTGTGCTGTTTATCTTTTTCCTTTGAAAAACAGTCTTGATTATTATATTTATTTCAGATAACATTTCCTTGATATTTTAACATTGCTTTGTACTTTGGCCTTGTAATTATTAGACTGAAAAATACTTTAAACGCCTGATCTAGCACTGGTTGCACAAAATTTTTACTCAGGTAAAGTCCCATTACTCAGATGAGACAGAAACCAAGAAAAAATTTCTTGCTAGAACCCAAAGATGATGAGCAGCAGAATAACTTTACCTAAATAGCCCCAGAGTACATCACCTTAAGCCTGCCCTTCCAATAAATTCAAAACAGCTCTGACATTGAGGCTGCCTATTGCCCAGAATTCTAAAGACTATTGCAACATATTGATTGACTGAGAACCGCACTACATCACATCAAATAAGGGCTCAGAATTAACACAGTTCTGAGCATCTTTGGGATTAATCAGATCAGACTGAAAACTTACCACAATGTTCTTCCTACACATTTTTAAGTTCAACTGCAATTAAAATTTCTTCAGTTGAAGAAATTACTATGCTGTTTTATTTCGCATCAATGACTCATACCTGAGCTCCAAAAAATCTGTGCATCTCAAGTGAAACATTTCTTCATGCAGATTTAAAAAGGCTCTTTTCTGCCTTAAACAAGTGATATCCTTCCTTCAGCTTCCAGTCTCTATCTATGAACTCTGAATTACATTAATACAGAATTTCAGCAGTGAAGCCTGGATGGATGTAAATGTCTGTTTCCACACATTTTTTTATTACATCATTTTCTCTTATATACATACTCTTACTATTAAAGGAAACAGGCAGCAATACCTGATCTGAATGCTTTTGAAAATCAGGACAGTTTTTATTAGCATATTGTGAAAACTGGTTTGCACTATCACCACTGGTAATCCATACACATTAAAAACTCTGTCTTATAATCAGGGAACAGACACATTAAAATAAAGTGACATGAAACAATTCTGCTGCAGCATTTCCAGCACTTTTGCTTGCACATGTTCCATCAGTAAAATAACAGAAAGATTGCTTGACCAACCCTTTGCTCTGATCCTCTGCTTACTGACAGTAACAAAAACATTGGTACCCTACAAACTACTGCTATTGCCTTCTGTTCAGAGAATGACAATGGAGAGAGGGAGAAGAAAAAAACATTCTCTTTACTGAGCAAAAAATTCTGTTTTACCCTATTCCTGTGGATGCAGCGCTATGCATTCTATATAAAGGACTGCTGACTCCTCCTGCATGCTGAGGTTTCACAGCTAAATCCTAGCAAAAATGGCTAAGGTAAGAGTGGCTGAGTGAATGGAGCACTGACAAACCACCTAGTACATGCTTAGCTCCTTGTAAGCAAGTATGTTTGCAAGCATGGTTTGTTGGCCTACCAACAAATTAGCAGAGGGGAAATCCTGAGTAGTTGTTTTATTATCTAGCTCTTTGATAAGTTTCCTAAAGAAAGCCTATAGTGTACTTAGAAGCTTTCAAATGCCAAAACATTTACACAAAAATTGTTTTTATTTTTTTCTGGCTAGTTTCCTCAGTTGCTGAAACAGACCTAAAGATTATATATACTTAGACTTCAAAGATGTACAGGAAAACAAGGTTGAAGGACTATTGAGAAAAGTGAGAGGAATGACTTCTGAGACAGGATATTAAGTCCATGAATAACTGTCCTTCTCTCCAGGATGGCTTTCACTGCAGGGACGTACAGTCTTGTAACATTCTTGACCAAAGCTGAGTTTTCTATGAACAGCCACATTTCCAAGGACAATGGTACCTCCTGAGGCCTGGTGATTACAGGCAATTCAGCTACTGAGGTGTCATGACTGCCAAAGTTGGATCCTTCCAACCAACAGTGGTTATTTCCTAACCAGCATTTTCCTAAGCCATACATCAATGAGCAGTGCCATTTGTACTTTATTAGGGCCAAGAAGCTTTTGAGCCTACATGGATTAGGTTACCTCTTCTTGCAATGCTTTTAGCCTTTGATTTAAAGCCCAGCAGAGTCAGAAAGTACCTTGACTACAGTGGGTTTCAGAGCTTGTGCTTATTTTACTGGTAGAAGTAATTCCCCTGAAGTCAGTGGAGATGAGCTGGTAACACCCAAGCTCAGAAAATCTGCATCTAAATTACCAAGCTGAATTTTTATCTGCAGTCTCAGATGATTTTAAAAAGACCGTCTAGAAGAAAAATATTATTTCAGACCTTAGAAACAAATTAAATGCATTCTTCATTTATGACAATGGAAATCAAAAAAAACACCTGTAACTGAGTCCATGGGACCAAGTTTGCGCTTGAATTTATTACCTTAGATCTTGAATGGCCCCATAAAAGTAATATCCTTCCCAGAAGTAGATCTCCTGTGATTAGACTGGCAAGTTCACTGCCACAGTTCATCACAGAGATACTACATACCAAGCCTGCAGCTGTGACACTAGATGACTTAAGACAGTATTTACCATCTTTATTAGAATTATTTCTGTCAATGACTATTTGTAATGCTACAGATACCAAAATTAATCTTTCAGTTACTTTTTCACTTCATGAAGAAAAAATAGACCTGATGCCCAATAGCTCCTGCTGCCATTTGGCATTAAGTCCAGAGTTCTGCACAGGATTGCCTCGCTCCCACTTCCAGCTCAGTGACTACACTGCACTCTTGTTTCACCAGGACCTCACACTAGACATGAACTCATGTTGACCCTCCGCAGCACAGAGAAGTAGCAACTTTCCCTTCGGTCAGAAACCAGAAGAGAGACCCATTATGTTAAGGAGTCCACAACCCATCAGTGTGTGAATGGTCCCCCACAAGTCTCACATACTTTAACAGCACACTGTTCACACAACACTGAAGGATCTTTAAAACTCTGTTTTCAAGTTTTAGGACACTAGCCATGATTCAGGTCTCTATACCCTTTCTGTGTCAGGAGTTAGGCTAGCAGACTCCCCAGAGGATTCACAAGAGCACTGGGAAGGGCACAGCCTTGGTTTCATACCCCACTCAGAAGCAGGCACTGTGCTGCCGCCACGCCTAACTTCTGTGAGGCCACGGTGCTAACAATTTGCAGGATCCCACCTCCAGCAGCAGTTGGAGTTTTCCTAAGCCCATTTCCCTTTAACCACTTCATTTGTATTCTTTTACTAACCAAAGGGGTTAGGCCCCAAGTTGCTATACCAGCCATTCTCAGGTCAACCTTACCCTGTCAACTGAGAGGGAATTAAGTTCAGACTACCAGAGACTACCAACACCTACACATCCTTAAACCTTGGTTGCTGCCATGGTTGTTTTTTCCCTGACACATTGATTGCTTTCAGGAGCCATGCTGCAGATTCAGATCTGCTGAGCACTGCAATATAATGAAATCATTCATTAAGCAACTTAAAGCAGAATGATTTAAGTGCAACTATGGTAACTTCACTGATCACTGGTAATAAGATGGTAGACAATATGGGATGGCTTACTTCAAGTGAAAAGTCAGTTTGGTAGAGAAAGGAGAACACTTACAATGCAATCTTGGGCAGTATCAACTGATCTCTACAAGCATCTGCAAAACAGACAGCTGTAGCATGAGTCTACACATACTAGCTCTAGCATAGCTAACCTAAATCACAGCAGAGAGGGGCAGTTCTAAGCCTGAACACCTATCCATGAATCGTTCCTGGCTGTTAGAGCTTTAAGTCTGGAAGAGTCTTTAAGATGTACCCTACACAAGAACATTCCTAGCACAGCTGCAAACTTAAGGCCTGTGGTAAGGGAGCCTATGCTACAGAAAAGGAGCAGAAGAGATTCAAGTCCCTGCCTAGGTCTTTTACAGCAGGGGATTCATTACATTGAAGGCTCCCTGTAAAAACAACCTGAAAGGACAAAGAAGGACAAAACCACTCACAAAATGGTCCCAGGCTGCCCTGGGGTAAATTCCTTCCTGAATTTAAGCATGGTGAATGGTTTAACCTTGCATATATGAAAGCAGAGCAGCCAGGGTCCAGAGGGACTTAATGCTATTAGCAAGACCATCATCTCCCTGCTTTAGCTGTGGCCAGCCTCCAACACTTTGAAAGAAAGCAACTAAAATCCCTAGATACAGCTTATGTATCAAGGGGCTAAAAATTCCTTCCCATTTCCAAACTTTGCAAGCTAACAAGCACTGAACTACCTGGCATACAGTATAAATATGGTGACAGAAGGAAGATTAAACACTAATCAGGTTTGCTGGCTTACTTAATAGAACAATTGCATGCTCATTTTGTGCAATCATAGCCAGAGAAACTCAAGCAAGCTGATCCTGTGCTACCCTCAGCAAAACACCATCTCAGAGGCCTTGGCAACTTGCGAAGGCCAGCTTGCTCCTTTCCAATAGCCACAGCAAATGCAATCTCAAGTTAATTTGGCTGGAACATCTAGAAACTAGCATCCAGAAAGTCCTTTACATATAGCAAAAGGTATTTTGATAGCAGGACTTTAACACACAGCTGCCAAGGCCACTCACTTACTTAGAATGCAAAGATTATTCCTTGCTCCTGTGCAAGCATTTGTGTGTAAAGAGGGAAGAGTTGAGAGGCAGGTTCATTTCTAAGCATATTTCAGGTCTTCATTGTTAGTAAACAAAGCATTAGCTCTAAGACACCAAGCAAAACCTCAGACAAAATTTGACATAAACCTATCTCTCAGCACGATTTTTCCTGGCCTGGGGCATTATCTCAGTAGAAGCCTTAGAGCCAAACAGGTTTGAGAATATCTGAAAGTCATATACAGATTGTTGCCTTTTTCATTTGCTTGTATAGAAAATAAGTATAACTTAACAAAAGCATTACTCTCAGTGTATGCATTACTCCTGCCACTTCAGTGGTCCCTGGACTCAAAGCTGCAATCCAATGCACACCTTTCCTTTGCTAAATTCTTCCTTAACCTCAAATTCATGCCTTTTCCCTATCTACACCCTTTTCTCTACCCATTCTGTTACCTGAACTTGCTGACTGACAAGTTCAGTTCATAGTAAGATGGCTAAATTACCAATATACAGCCACTAAAAAGAAAGTACAAAACCACAAGTAATAAACAAACTATAAGAAACAACCACTGTTGTAAACACTTACCACAAGACAACAGCTAAGGGACAATGAAATACCAAGAAACAGTGCCTACCTGACTATTTAAGGTTCATGAGCCAATTGGCACATAATTATGGAAGAGAAGGTGATGAAAATTCTAATAATTAGCTTCCACAGCTGAACCAATCCATTAATACTCACATTTTAAAGTGCCCACACATAGCTGATAATGCTTATTTTTACATCTTCTTCTATTCTTTGACTTTGATATCCTCAGCTGAGTCTTTATGAAGATAGTTACATCAAAACACAAATTCACTTAGAATTATACTGTACCTGTGGGGACAAAGCTGTAGCCATCTCTCATTGTGGCTCATATTTGCATGTGAACAAGAACTCATAATGAATACTGAATGTATGTCTACCAACAGGGAGGGACTAAACTTCACCTACACCCAGTAATACAGACACCCAAAAGTCACCTTAGAAGTGAGCTACCTAGCTTAGAAAAACCTTTAGAAGGTCAGACTTAGAGACAACTTACCCTGCAGGCCACTAGAACAGACCATCCCCTTGCAAAACACAAATGCTTTACTTTCCCTCCAGAGCACCTATATGAGGCAAGAACCACCCACACAAGGAACAGTAATTGCCTAGGCCCACTGAGATAACTGTGGCACTACAACTCCAGCAGAGTGGAAAACAGCAGCTTTATAGTCTGTGAGCATCCTAATTACGTGGGTGGCAGCACTTAACAAGGGAGGAGCCTCTCATTTCTATCAGAGGGTGTTTTCTTGGTTGTTTTGCTAGAGCCTGTTGCAGGACTTCTGTATGTGGGAACAGCTGCTATCACTTGCAAAGGTTAGTAATGCAAGAAAGCAGAGAAGTATCTTGAGGGAGGACTGGGGTTTGCACATGGCTTTGCTTGGGCCTGACTTCTTTGAAGGGAGTAAGTTGTAAGAAAAGTTTGAAATAGTCTTTTGTTTAGCATAGAAAAGGCTGTAAGAAGATGCAATAAAAAATTTGTAACTCAAAGCATGCTACAAAGAGCTTCCTTTTTCCATGTTGCTGTGGAATGGACAAATAATAATGGTTTGCATTTGGTTCAAAGGTAATGCAGGTCAGCTAGTAGGTAGCAGTAACTCAAGCCCTGAGATAAGCCTCTTGGGGAGGAGGCAGAGTTTTTTCTGTTTCTGGAGGCTGTTTACAGAGAGGGGTCCAAGGAGGTTTAAGCATAGCAGATCCTGCCCTGGGGGCAGAGCTGGACCCTGAGCTTTTTTTTTTTTTTTTTATTGAAGAGAATTATGTTGCGGCCTTGAGGCTGGAGACTATTGTGGCTAGCAGCATGTACCAGGGCACATGTATTGTGTGACTAAAAATAATTTTAGAGACTCATTTCTGTCAGTGTCCCTCCATCTGTGCTAGGAACTATGTTTAGATATTGCAGTAAAAGATACTTCTCCCACTCTTGCACTGCTGATCCACGATATATCACTGAGCACAGATTAGCCCTTACATTTCTCCAGGGAAGCTTCACTGGTCTTCTAAAAGCAAGCCAAACACACAAAGGCATGTTGCAGGGACCAATCTCAGACTGTCTCTGGGTCTTGGTGACACTTACCCATCCCTAGCAATGTTTTATACAGCAGACAATATAACGATATTGCATAGTTAATTCCTTTGCAATGGATTTCCAAACCTTGCATGAAATCATTGCAGTGGTGTGGAAATCCCCTGCAAAGGAACCACCTGTGCAGCGAATGGCAATGAATGCTTCATCACATGAAGCTGTACAAGATTTACCCAGGTGAGGAGATGACCTGGTGGCAGAAGGACCAGGGCTGTGGCCAGAGGTTGCAGGACTATGCTTCTCCCAGCAGACTGGGGAGAAGACCCAGGTCTCCTTAAATGTCCTTCTCCCTGCTTTGGAGCCTGGGACATTAATTTCCAGCCCTGCTTTCCAAGGGAGCAGGCGGACACGGAGGGAAGACCATGCCCCGGGGAGTGCCCTGCAAGTTGTGCCATCGTGTTACGGAACCAGCAGGAAGGTCCTTTGCTGGAGCGCTGTGCCAGTGGGCTTGGGAACAGCCGCACCAGTAAGCTGAGGAATGTCTTTTCACATCTCCCCTTTAGAAACGTAACGTACTTCCGGAGCGTTTTCTTAGTTCTACCCAAGCTCTGCATACGAGGTATGGGCTGCTTTAAAGCCGTAGCAGATTGTATGCATGTATATACCCAAGCTCCTCAGGCTGTGCAGGCAGGCCTTTGGAGCATATGTAAAGCATATGTATGTGCTTCATAACCTTTATCACTTGTGAAACAGCACGGGGGTTTCCTGAGGCGCTCTGCCCCGCACGCGTCGGGAATGCCGATCCTTTTACGGACAGGCTCCCCGCGCGGCAGTGGGGCGCGCCGCCTGACAGGGACCGCCTGCGCCTCAGGTGAGTGCGCCGCGGGCTGCGGAACGGCTCTGCCGTCGGGGGTGTCTGTAGCCACCTCGGACCGCTCCCCCGCTCCAGCCAACGGCCCCGGACCGAAGCGCTGCACCACGGCCGCCGGGCAGGCGCCGGACTGCTGCCCTGGGCGCTCCGCCTGCGGAGGAGGTGCCGCCCCTGCCCATAGCCAAGATGGCGCCCGCGGCCTCCCCGCCCCTCGGTGGCAGCCCGGGGCGTGTGCCGGAATGCGGGCGGGGCGGGCGATGTGGCGAGGTTCGGCCCACTCCACCGCCCGGCTGCCGCGCGGCGTTGCCCGGCCGCCTACCGCCGTGCCCCGGGTAGGCTGTGGGGAGAGGCCGCGGCGGCGCGGGGAGAACTGGGGGAGGCCGAGGGCGCGGTAGGTGGTGGTGTGGGGTAGTTGCTCTCGCTCGGTGAGCGGGTGGCGGGGCAGCGCAGGGCTTCTCCCCCCGCCCCGCGGGGAACGGGAAAGGCCGCGGCCGGCGTCTCTGCCTGGGCAGCTGCTAATCTGCGAGAGACGCCGCTGCCTGGGCCCGCCGGGCTCCAGAGCCGGCTGTAGAGCCCGAGGGTGGGGGGAATAGGGCGGCAGGGGCGGCTGTCACCGCCGAGTCCCTGGCGTGCGGGGGGCGGCCGTGTCGCCCCGGCGGGAGGGTAAGCCGCGTTACTACTGCCGCCTCTCCCCGCGCCCTCAGGGCTCCGGCGTCCCCTCTCAGCAGCCCTGCTGACTCCCCGCAAAAAAGAGAGAAAGCGCCATGAAAACCCCGACTTCTCCGTCTCGGGTAATAACGCCAGAGACGAAAGCTACGCGACCTGCCGCCGCGTAATTCCCGAGGTTGTCTGTGGGCTTTAAGGACGGATTTGTTTTTTCCTTCCTCCACCAAAGGCCTGAAGGGTATGTTTTCACTTTCAGAGATTAAAACCGAAGCAGCACTAGCGAAGAACGGACATGCTTCACACTCGTCTGCAGTTGGTTGTGTTGTGCTACGTTGTTTACCCGAAAAGGAGAGACTGAGACCTTGTTATTTTCATCCTTGACTTCTCGGGTTATGATATAACTGTAATAATAATAGAGCAAAAACTGCGGAAAGAGCACCTGGGAACTGAGCATGGTAGGATCTTGAACAAAAGTAGCTGGTATCGACGAGAAGAGGAGGGGAAGGAATGGCATCCCGAGAAAGGCTATATGAGCTTTGGATGCTTTACTGCAGTAAGGTAAATACTGTGTGTGTTTGTGTGTCTTTTCCCCCTTTTGTTTGGAAGTCAGGTATTTAAAATGTATCTTAACGTTTTTAACGCGGTTTGTTTCTTAGAAGTTGCATAGACTTGTCTGGCTTCTGTAAGGATATAATTGCACTTCTTAGACTATTTACAACCTCATCTCTTGATTTGCTGTTCAGGTTGGGCTTTTTGTGTGAGGTGTGAATTGCAGTGTTCATGGCTTAGCTTAAGCAGTTGCTGTAGTTGTATCTTTTAACTATGTGAATGCATATGTTCAGAAAATTCTTTGTTTTGTAGGGCCATAGCATTGAAATGTATTGTATTAATTTAATTCACCGCTGTTTAGTATTTAGCTTTATACTTACTGTTTTTTGTGCAGCTCCAGTTTTGTTTAAATTATATTAATGAAAGCCTTCCCAAAGAGCCGATTTGTTAAATTACTCCTGAGTTAATCTTTGCTGGTTATCGCCATAATGTCTAAGTATGCCATTAGTAATAATGAATTTCCTTCACCTGGTAGGAATGTTATTAAAATACTGTCCTGTCTCTGTTTGCGTTTTACAGTGTAAAGCAATTAATAAGTTTAAAGCACAGGTCCTAATTGTGCTGAGTATGTACACAAATTGGATTGCAGATTATCTAAATAGATATATATAAAATAAGGAACATACAAAAAAAAATAACTAAAGGCAGGGGAAAGGACTGGCCTCCTGTCATATAGGAACGCAGTGGCAAGAATAGCTTTTGGTGGCCTTATTCTCTGGTTTTATTTTGCCTTTATATTTGCAGTCTCATGCTTCCTAAATATCACAGTTTCTTTAACTTTTCAAACCGGTAGGACATTAAGGGTAGAACAAACATTCTCAGTTCATTTCTAGAGAAGGCCCATCTCAAGAGCATAGGACGTGAGATTTTTAAGTACAGACCGTCTTAACAAAGCAAATGCACAAAGCAGTGTAAGAAGGTTGCACAAAGTGGTCTTAATTGTAGCTTTTCTTAATTTTTTTATGTGAGTTTGCAACCCTGATGCCCTATATGTAGTTAAAAATAAAACTAGTGCAAACATAACAGCGTGGTATGACTTCTTACTGTTACTCGCATGGGTGATCTGTTGGATGGAAACACATTTGCATAGACCTTTGCCTTTTAAACTGATGTAGTAATGCCAATGGCAGTAGGAAATAGACTAGCACTAGAGGAGATGGATGTTTTCCCAGTGAGTTCATCGATGTGAGAAGAACAAAGACACTTGGAACAGACTCCAAGAATCCAGGCTTTCCTCAGCTTTGGGAGACACAGGGCTGAAGAGATGAGCCAAGCTCTGAATTTTTTTTGCCCAGCCAGTCTTTGTCTCTTTCCTCCCTAGTTCTTTATAAACTTCTTTTGCCTCTCTTACACCTTCTCCCCCTTTCATTAAACCTTTCATTCAGATTGCATGCTTTCCATCTCCATGTTGTCCCCATGCTAGCAGGAAGTTTGCATAGATAAAGGAGTGCTCCTTAAAATGCGTGCCTTAGATCACTTATAAAATGTTCAGTTTCTTTATGGGAATGAAGCATACACTGTCTGCTCAGCTCTCAGTTGGTGGAGGATGGACTATTAAAAAACCTTCTTTTTATATACTTAGCCTCCATGAGCTGTCAGGCCTTTTTTGGCCTTTTTTCTTCCAGACCCATATATTAAGGGCATTATTAGGTGGATTCATGTGTTGATAAGGACTTATTCTTAAGTAGGAAAATATATTTTTTTAAAAGTAAAACAGTTTGCCTTCAAAATTTGAAGGCAACTAGAGTGACTCCAAAAAAGGAGTCTTCACTTTTTTAAAAAGTGCTAGACACAAAACTAGGTTTTTCTTCTCTCTCTCTCTCTCTCAACTGGTTCAGGTTAAAATGGTATCTGCTTGAGGCAGGCATCCACCATAAGTGTTCAATCTTGGATTAAGTTTGGTGAAGTTAAGAGCAACTGAACAAGCTGGGTCTTAGCATGTAAAATGTTGTGAAGCCTTAATGTAAATTAGATTGTTCAGTCATGTATTGAACACATCTGCGTGCTGTACTTTGTTCTCCTTGGCACATCTAGCAATAAATAATCACCAGTGACAGGATATAGTGGTTTAGGGGGAGAAGTTTCTTTATAGCTGGGACTGCCCAGGGAAGTGTAGTATCGTATCCTGTGTGTTGCACTGTCATGACTTTGTTGTGGCTGACATCCTGGGAAGGAAAGCTAGACAATTTCTCCAAACTACGAAAACTGCTGGAGAGTCAAAGTTGAGTAAGGTGGGAATTTGGTGTGCCACAAATCCCAAATATGTGGCTTTAGCTTTTGCAGCCTTGTTAGCTAAAAACCCAGTGAAATCCAAGCTCCTTTTTTTGCGTGATGCTTCAGATTGTTGCTAGTAAGTTGCCTTGTTTGTCTTGCCTTTTTTAGATAATCAGGTCCTTCGTGATAGTATGTTAAATATAGCATCCTGTGCTACAGCAGCAAGACTTTTTACGGCTTTAAAGTGATGCATAATGCTGTGTTACCATCTTAATCATCTATCTTGGGTCATGACTCTTGTTCTTTGTGATCACTTGACACTTCTGGCAGTGTCAGGTGTCAGTTGCAACAATTACTGTTGTGCAAAGTAACAGTAGGAAAGCATTTCTCTATTTTTATTGCCTCTTGTATAATTTAGCAATTGGAGATTTGGGCAGACAGCAAGCATGTAATTATGATCTCTGCAAAGCAGTCTTTGGATGACACCATGTATGAAGTGGTTTCTTTTTCTTTTTTTTTTTCCTTTCTTTTACGATTATGTTTGAGTGATTTTTAGTTGGTATTCAGTTGTTTTTCATCTGACAGTTTCTAGTGTAAGGTTGGGAGTTGGTTTTAGATCTTTTTTCTGCTTCTGTTCCCCTAAAAGCTGTCCTGTAGGGCAATAGCTACGAAGCTACAGATTACAGTCTGCTGTTTAAGATGCCCAATGAAAGTAGTAGCCACACATGATTTATAATGCTTCTGATGTTGCATGGAAGTAGTTTAAAAATTCATTAAATTTAGTGAAGTTTAGATTTGAGTCACTGGGGTTTTGTCACAGCAATGTATTGTTAATAGTCTGAGCTGTTCCTGCCTTGAGTTTTCTGTTGTGTTTTTTTTTCCTTTTTTTTTTTTTTTAAATGATGATGTCAAACTTTCTGCAAAGAAAGCATTGTTAAGGATGCAACTTGCTGAAATGCTTTTTTGATGATTTTCAGTTTCAAATGGCTTTGTCTCTCTTTTTCTATTCAATTCTCTGTTAATGTACAATACTGTTATTCACTTGAATATTGATATGGATGTAAGCTGCTGTCCTCTCATCCAAATGTAGGAAGTGCTACAAACAGTGGTGTGCTAGCAGTGCTAGCTGTTCTGTAATTACATGGCTGTCTCTACTATCAGAAGACCATTGCAATGCAAATACTTAGCAGCTGAAGCTATAACATACAAACATGTGCATTTAATTGGCTTGAGTTAAACTTACATTTGCATTATGAGGACTAAACAGGTCATTTAAACTAATGTGTACTCTGTGCTGTAAGTGAGAATGGTCTGTGAAGGAATAATTTACATTCATTCCCCATTCCTGTGTCTTAATCCTAACATACTATACAGAATTGAGATAAATTTGACCTTGAATTGTGAGAATAAATTTATGTGCCTTTGGATCCTTTCAAGGATGTGCTTCTTGAGGGAAATTCAGCCACCTTGTGTTGGGCTAAATCCAATATAAAAAGAGGGCACTCTTGGTAGTCAAAAAAGTTGGCTTGGAGCAAGAACATACCAGTTTTCTCAGTGTGTGGTGTTATGGTATTGCTAAGATGACCTACTAACTGGCTGTAAATTCACAAAAGGGGTCCTGCGTATTGTCAGCATCCCTTCACTTCTGTTTTACAAAGTACTGTCTCCCAGACAATATTTTATCATTCAGTTGAATCCCTCAGTCACCTGCATCAAAAGATTGGGGTATTTAATGTGATGTTCAGCAAGCGACAGCAAATCTATACCTTCTGGGAGAGTATTATGAAATTACAAGGGATGATTCATCAGTTTTTATTAAATAATGTGAGTTTTTGCTTGTAAGGGATGTTTTTTTTAAAAAAACTTTTGTCCCTGTATAAAATTGGAGAATATTTGTAAATAATTATAAAAGTTTACGATCAGATCAGCTTTTAGACATTACTGTTGTAGGGCTGCATAAAGCAGTATGACTGAACTGAATTGTTTACTTAAATGATGTAGTTGTGTTTCTCAAAGAAAAGTGGTGTTAGCAAAATTATGTTTAGTTGTGGTGAGACACGTGAAATTCAACAATATAATCTTTGACAATAAACTGTAAACCCTGTGTGAAACACTGACCTTTGCATCCCAAATATGATCTCATCCTGACTTAGCTTGCACTTGTCTTCCTCCTTGTGCAATTGCTCATTTTTCAGTGATTCATATCACAACACTGTGTGTCATCTTTGTTATATTAAATAAAGAAGTATTCGGCTTTCAGCTAGATGAATGCTTGAGAGAACCAAATGTTCAGTGAAAGTAGTTTCTCATAAGTCACTGTCGTATAAATTCATGCTTCTGCTAAAACTAGTGAGTGAAGCTTTATTGAACAATTGCTGTGTAAAATATGTGTTCTGCAGATTATTTTAAATAAATCTCTGCATTGTGAGAGAGCATAACTTGTAAAAGAGCATGTCACTTGTGGCCATGTGTTGGTGAAAGTATCTTTGTTTTATCTTTATGAGATACTGTACTGAGCATGGGTATGTACAAGAACAGTTGGTCTTCAATTCTGAATTTACTGTCTGCTATTTAAAGAGATGTCTCGTAGTCCAAGAACTAGTATAATTCTGATATTTACAAATATGGAACTTTTCATATAAATAACTGATGTATATAGATAAGACAGTCTCTTACCTTAAGGAAGGTAACAGCTACTGTAAGTTAACCTTGTGGACTAGGGACTAGGGTGACCTTGTGCTGATGGTTGTTTGGACACAAAATGGGGACTGTCACAGAGAAGGCAGACTTCAGGTTGAAAAGAGACAGGTAAATCTAAACATACAGAGATGTAAGAAAGCCGTAACATATTGCAAGCTATGAAGAAATTATTTTTGTTTCTTATAATTCTATAATGTGTTTGCCAATGCATATATGTAGCCACTACTTTTAGATAAAGAAGTGTCTGAGGTTTGTCCATCCTTTTGCTGTAAGATTCAGGGTTTTACTGGTATCCAGCATGAGGCTGAAATTCCTACAGGTCCACAGGTTTATGGATTAGTGCTTTACACGTTTAATGAGAAACATCCAGTACTGAACATACCAACAAATGTATTTCCCATCAAGCTTTCACTGAAATGAACTGAATGTCTCTTAAATGGAATGATTTATCACAAAGCTAAAAACACAGGCTTCTGGTTCTGTGTGTTGATGTACAAATGTAAGAGCGAAAATAACAAACACTGGATTGTTGTGTGGTATTTAAGTTATGGCACTTTTAACTTGGTGATCTGGTTCATATCCAGGGATAGCGTGTGTCCTGATAAAAGAATATTGCAGAATCAATTCACATATGCAGTATGTTTGTGCCGTAATACGGAAATGGGAGAAAGGCTTGCCAGCCGCCCATTGAACAACATTGTAGCTTGATGCCTGAATCCAAATGTTGTCAATAGACAGTGCTAAAATATTTACAGGCTTCAGAAAGGTTAAACAGCTGCCATGGAAGAGAGAAGAGCTTCTTTAATTACTGAGCTGTATATGAAGGAAAAAGCCTACCAAAACATGCACATGTCTTGACAGTATAGATAAGCATCTTATCTGAACCGATGACTTCTTTTAAAAAAAAAAAAAAAAAAAACCCAAAAAACTTTTCCAGTTTATCTTCTAGTAAATGGGAGGCTGCGGTAGAGGAAGATGGGAGATACAACAGGAAACACCAAGAAATGAAAACTATACTTGATTATTCTCATCATAAATGCTGTTTTAAGTTTGACATCTCACTAAGGCTCCTCCCTGCATCTGTGAACCTAAACATTAGCTGTTAGACTTACATGCTGATAAAATATTTGTGTGTGGTGATGCTTTCTCTGATATTTAAAGCATTCATGATGATCTGCTTGTCGGATTTATGATTGATGATTCTATGTACCTATAGTAAGCAATAGGAGTAAGTGGCATTAAATACTTGTTTGACCATTGAGTAACACTGCTAACTATGGCTGTGTAAAATTAGGAATTAAATTTAACTGTAAGAATGGCTAATTATACTAGTATCTAAAAGTAGAGCATATTTTAAAATAGTAAGGATATTTGAGGTTAAATTCCAAAGGCTTTAAGGGTTGTTGAATGCTTTATCTAAAGGACATTTGAGGGAGGCACAAACAAAACCGAAAAATAAATTAATGGTTAAATACTACTTTTACGTAGCAGGAAGAGAGCATAAAATCAAAGCAGATACTAAATGTTTAATTACCTAATAGATAGCAATTTAACACAGAAAATACACTTTTACTTAACCAATCCTAGTAATTCTGGCTTTTAGACTGAAGTTGGGGGGATGAAGACAAATCTTTGAGGACATATTCCTGAAGTCTCATTGAAAACAGCGAATGAGTTTGCTTTTAATTATTAATGTAGGGAGAATTAGTACTCTTCTTATTGTCAATTATCATTGACCAGAATCTGCCTAAGAACCTCTCGGAGTAGCCCCTAAGACATTTAAAAACTAATAAGGAAGTGAAGGCAGAGGTTGAGAAGGTAGCACTTGCATTGGAAAGAAGATTTCAGCATTAATGCCAGAAAAGCAAAGTGAAAATGAAGCGGTTTGAGTTTGACTCTTTTAATAAGATAGCAAGATTATTCTTTTAATATTAGTAATAATTTTAGGAAAACATTGTACCTTCACATGGTTTACTGCCAGTTTTCACTTGGAATGTGGAAGGAGAATTTAGGAGCTGAAAAAAAAGCTTTAGAAGTTACTGAGACTTCTTATTCTAAAATCATCATGTAAAAAGAGTAAATGCTTGGTTTCTGTGGAAGAGTGATTGGAAATGTTAACTGACAACGCATGTGGGGCATCAGCCCACAGTTTCCAGTGAAGTAATCCTCCTAAGTTTTGTAGAAAGCGGTCATGGTAGATGCAGGCTGCTTGTAAGTCACCTTACAACTCTGTCAATATTTGGTTAATGCATTCAGTTATATAAAACTTGGCGTTCATTCACCTGTGCATTTGCTGAACTTAAGACAAGCTGGAATGAACAGTTTTCTTGATTAAATGACTGAAGCTTCATGGAAACTGTAGGATAAATGGTTTAGCATGTTCTGAAAAGCAAGGAGGGAAAAGTTTTATTTGATATTCTTAAATTAATTTTTTGGTTACATCTATACTGTTCGCATGCTTTCAAGGGCAAATTTGGAATTTGAGAGAGACAATATCATGATGAAAAGGATGGTCCTTTGTTGTGTATAATAACCTAAAATACAAAAAAAGTCTCAAAAATGGCAAGGAGTACAGTGGCTCAGGTATTGACTGCATATAGTTTTTTCTCCACAGGACCCTGCATCATTCAGTGTACTGAAGGAGTAAAGCTGTTGGGAATAAAGCAGAGTATAGAGAGCAAGGGGTGTTATTTGCATAAATCTGACCTCATTGTTTATCTGTGCAAATCACTTTAAAACTGTACCAGCAGAAGTGCAATGGATGCCAAACAGCAGTTGCACAAGTAACGCAAATTCTGCTATTTCCTAATTTTTGAGTCCTTGATTATTTTTTTTTAAGGGTGCTTTTGAAAAGTCGATTTGGGCTTTTTTTTATACCTTCAGTGTATAGTTCAGCTGCAGTATAATGTTAGTGTAAGATCTGGTAAGGTTGAGAAGACAGTTAAATCCATAGCTAAAGAAATAAAAAAATTGCTTTAGTTAAATTCAGTATAGAGTATTCACATGACAGTTTGAAACAAATACAGACTTCTTCTTGATAAGCTGTACACAAGTTCTCAGCCTTTATCTGCTGAAAGACTTGACAGTACTTAGCTGTTGATACGGTGAAATAATAGGCTGTGTTTTTACTGCTGTAGCACCATCCTGCTTCCTTTCAGTCTGTGTTAAACTTTTACTGTCTTTGCATCACACTGAAAGTTAGAAACTTGGTGGAGCAAGATTGTGTGTGATGTTGGTAAAACTCAGCCCTTTTCTCATATAAAACACCAGCCTAACTTCAAGTTTCAAAACAATCAAGCCTTTAGCTTAGGGAAGGTTTAGAGTTTTAGTTTGACTTTTCATTAAATTTAGACTTGACACTTGGACTTTTGACATCATGATTTTAGTTGCCTTTGAATTATTTAGGATGCTTCTTGTTCCCTTCAGCTTAAAATACAGCTTCCAGCTTTTACTTCTGTTGGTTCATTAAGTTAACTTTGATGGGAAAAGTGAATGTTAATAGAATGTAATACATCACAGTGTGGTAAATTCCTGGTAGGTGCATTGTGCAGTGGACTCCAGAGGTCTGAAATACTGTGTGCTGGCTGGTACATGGAAGTTGCCTAGTGGTACTTTCTATCAAATGTGAAGATGTTAAAATCTGGGTTCAGATTAACTAGATTCATCCCATGGATGGCATCAGTCACATGCCAGTTCCAAGCTACAAGGCTGTAATTGTATTATCATTCAAAAACAACAAAAAAAGAGGAGAAAGAAAAATAGAGCCTTTACTTCCATTTTAGTAAGAAAACACTTTCATGTTGTTTTTCAAGTTTTGTTGGTGATCTGAAGTAGAAAGAAAATTGAATAACAGCTCTCAGATGATTGTCTTTTTCTTTAACCTAAGGCATTAGTGGAAGATTATAGTTTTCCTTGTTTTGAAAAGAAATATATTAACTTTGACTTCTGGTGTTTGTAAGCTAAAGTTTATCATGCTATAAATTTTATCACAGCTATAGGTTTATTTTGGTATAAATTTCTATGCTAAACTTGTCCCAAAATAGTTGTTTGTATTATGATTCACTGCAACTCCAATTTATAAAACAAAACACTCCCCTCCCCCCTTTTGCTTTTAATTTCAGAAATAGAACAGAATGCTTGTGTGAATTTTGAAAAAAGGAGGTTTATAATTACTTGCCAGGAGCTTTTCTTCTTTTGGATCAGCAGCTGATTCAAAAATTAGTATTGTGATTAAAGAGATCTGGGGAGATCTAATTGTGGCCTTCCAGTACCTGAAGGGGCCTACAGGATAGATGGAAAGCAACTGTTTATCAAGGACTGTAGTGACAGGACAAGGGCTAATGGGTTTAAACTGAAGGAGGGGAGATTTAAATTAGATGTTAGAAAGAAATTCTTCACTGTTAGAGTGGTGAGGCCCTGGAACAGGTTGCCCAGAGAGGTTGTGGAGGCTCCATCCCTGGAAGTGTTTAAGACCAGGCTGGATGGGGCTCTGAGCAGCCTGGTCTATTGGAGGGTGTGCCTGCCCATGGCAGGGGGGTTGGAACTAGATGATCTTTGAGGTCCTTTCCAACCCAAACCATTCCATGATTCTGTGATTCTAAAATGAAAAGTTGTGCCCAAAGGTGGTTCCCTTGATAATTAGAATCGATTGATTGAATTTACAAAGGCAATTTAGCCAGTTTAGAACAGTTTATCATTAAATCTTTTCTTAATTCTAACTGTAGTATTGCTGCTATAATGAAGCTTTTCAGGTTGTATTTTGGCATTTTACAGATTTAAAAGGTTCACAAAAAGCATAAGCACTCTGACATATTTCAGAATAAAGGCTGCTAGGAGATCTCGTGCTGAAAATGTTGCCTTTTATGTCTGAAAACATGAAGAGGAAAAAGCTCCCTTAAAACAAACCTTCTAATCCCGCAATAAATAGTTTATTTCAAACATTGTTGAGAAATGTTCTACAATTTTGCATCATGCAGACTACTTCAATTAGTTTTAAGACTGTTAAACTCACTAGTGATCTAAAAGGCAGTATTTCATGTTTAATTTCCTAGCATTACTTTTTGTAGGTCTAATTCTGCCTTAACACCAAGGGATTGTTCTTATTTTCAATACAATGCTTGGGGATGGGGAATTAGTTACCATAGTACCAGTGCCAGCAAGATTTTTACGGTGGGGCTTCTAAGCTGAAATCCACTTTGAAGGTTGACTGACTGCTATGCACAGTAGTCAGACCAGGCTGGCTCTTTTATGACTGCATGTTAAATTTAACGACTTCAAACAACTGTCTTGTCAAACAAGTCGGGCTTGTCCGACAATAGGACTCTGAACTGCCCTGCAGGGAATTTTTGCCTTTAGAGCATGGAATGTGACACTGCAAATAGCCTCGGGTGGATCCAGCTTTTGTTTTTAGCAACTAATACTTCCTGAACGTAGCTATAAAAATTGTACTGAGCTTTGCCCTTATAGTTGTGTCTCTTAGCTTGAAGCCTTAGCAGAAATGGAGGTTACTGTTAAATCTAAAAGAAACACATGTATAGATACATAAATAGTGTTGACTTGAAACCCTGGATAAATGTGCCTGTATTCCACAAGCACTGATCTAAAGACTTTCAGTGGGAGGACTTCAGAGCCAGTTTGGTGTAAAATGTTTTCATTTATCTTAGAGTAAGCTGTAAGAGTTCAGTGCTACCTGGCTTGTTATGAATTTAAAAAGTGTTTTTACTAGTGCGAAAAATTCTTGTTGACCTTCTTGCGTAGGCAAGCTAATTACTGGGGAGAAAAAAAAAAAAAAAAAGGACTGAATTAGAACATTCCTTTGTCATTCATTTTATCAGTCTTTATAAAGAGTAGAGAAAGCTATTGTAATTTCTAGGTAATTCAGTATATCAAAGACAAGAGCCTGTCCCAGGTTAGCGTAGATTTTGGTTATAGTTTGTTTTCATTTCCTTGCCTTAGAGAATTGTCATATGTCAGAAGGGCATTAGACTAGACCTCCTTTTTCCTATTGGCTTTGTTTCGGTCTTCTTAAGCACTAACATTGGTGTTAGCATTGAGAGCTTGTCTCCCAGTTCTGCCAAGTCTAGGGATGGCCTTGATAGATTTTTGTGTATATGTATATATAAACTGTTAAAATGTTAGACTTCATGGGAAACTTGCTAATTGATTGGCAGTGTTTAGCCACAGTATTGCTGTGCATACTGTAGACCAGTAGACTGGTTTTATTTAGCAACTTTTTTTTCTTTCTAGCATTGCACTGTGTTGGTTTAAAAAAAAAAAAAAAAAAGCCCACCCTCTTATGGATGTTCTGTGGTTGGGTTTTTTGGTGTGGTGTGGGTTTTGATTTTTTTTTTTATTTTGTTTTTTTAAGGTACCTATTAGAAACACTGTACTGCTTAGGCCTGGAAGTCTTTCGTTTTAAAGTGTAAAAAGCTATGACAATTATTATTGTGCCAAGAGGATCTTATGAAAATGGAGGCCTAAAGAGTGGTGTGTTGTTTTGATGGGTTTGTTCTTTGTGTTTTGGTGGTGGTTTTTTTTTGTTGTTGTTTTTGGGTTTTTTTTTTGTTTTTTTTAAAGAAAACCAGAAGTACTTAAGGAAGGGAAGGACAAGGAAGTATTTTTACTTTCAGGTGCTCTGAGCTACATTTAATTGTCTTAAAGTACTTTTTTTTCCTATTACTGCAGGTGAATGACTGATTGTTGCTATAGCAGTTTCACAGGCCTTCATTACAGTATGTTGAGCTCAGAAGCCTAAGCTTAGGCTCTGCAGACTTGTGGCTGTCACTATGTAGATAAGTGGCTAACTTAAGTTGGATTTTAGCTTCCTGGAATTTCAAGCCATGGAGAAATTATCTTCCAGAAGTTTTAAGGCATGCAGTTTCTATATATGAATTATTGTTCAAATAAGATACAGAAATTTGTCTTGCACAAAAGCTAGGCAAATTTCAATAAATGAAAAGCTTAGGCTTGTGATTTGGAAAGTTGCAAGGTTTTGAAAATCAACATTTTCTTATCTTCTAGTGATTGGAAAGTTGCAACTGGTTAAAGGTGTTTTATTAACACATACAGCTTCTTTCTGCTTTTACTGCCGTTGCATGTATCAAAAATTTCCTTCTGCATTTCTTGTTGTTCTCTTAGGGCATTATCTACAGAATGTGTGTGGCAGGGCTGGGAAAGAATACCAACCAAAACCTGGTTTATCACAGTTTGTTCTCATGGTGTGTTATCAAAACGTACGTTGCTTTGTAAGCTGTGCTTTAAAAACATGGTACATCTTCAGCACCATGGAAAACAATTTGGAGCGGTTGTCTGACATGCAGCCTCCAGCTACCTGTCTGCAGGATGGCAGCAAAAGGGTAATTACGAAGGTGGGGAATAAGAGCATATATTCCATACATTTCACTGCTTTTACTGGTAATCAGGCTTCTGAGTATTTAAGATGCTTTATTATTGTCTGGCTAAGTTACACAGCTTCGTTAGGAGGACTGCAAATATAATGGGGTAGCTAACAATTCTAAGTGAATCAGTTGGAGCTGCAGTTCATTGGTTTGTTGCTCTCAGTAGCAACACAGATGTGAAGTATTGCCATACCATCTTCTGCTGCCTGGTAACACAGGTATTTGTCAGATTGCAACATGTACTGGCTTGGAAAGTTGATCTGGCACTGAAGAACACAAGTGTATTCATTTTAAAATTAGGTCAATTTGTGTTCTGCTGTTAATGTGGTTTACCACTTCTGTCGTGAGAAAATAGAGGGTAGTTGAACAGGTGGGTGGGAAGAGAATGCAACAGAAATAAATTCTAAAATCCACGGAATTTAAATTTCAGATTGAATGGCAGCAGCTGACCTCAGAAAAAGTTTAGTTCAAGATAAAGATGCTGGGTAGGATAATTGCAGTGTACAAGGTGCACAGGAAGCAGCTGATATCCATTACTACTGTCTGTTTTTATTATGAAATTAGAATTTTAAACCAATGTAAAAAGTTTTTCTCCTAAACTGGTGTGGGAAAATATCAAGTGCATTTGAAACATGTAGGCTGGTCTTCAGAAAGACATGTGTTTAGCTACGTTTCAGGAATGGTCATTTTTGTGTACTTTGCCATGGGTAACATTTACCATTGTAAGTTTCCTTTCTTAAAACTGCTTCAGTAAAATACAGATTGCTTGCACTGGTGTATGGGGTCTGGGCTGATTCCTGCTAATAAAGAAGAATGAAAACCTGGGCCAGATTCAAAGTTTGAAAGCTGTTTTTAACTTCTAACATCTTTGAAATAACTTACATATCTTAATTTGTAGCAAAACTGTTAAATATTTGGTCACTCTTTCCTGGAATGATGTCATCCTAGTTCATAAGCCTTCAATTTTGTTAATTTCTGGAAAGGTGGCATAATTCCTTTAGGTGGTTTATAATAGAGATTTATTTCTTAGTGTTTCTTATGTTGCTAAGTGATCTTGTTTACTTTTTTGCCTTGATTGTATTTTCTTTTTCTTCCCCAACTGATGTTGAATTAGTGCTATTGCCTGGATGGAAATCTCTGTATTTGGCTCAGAATGAGTCGACTATTGTGTAAGCTATTTTCTACTGGCATGTACCAGTAGCGTTACCTGGTGTTTTGCTATGAACGCTGATTATTTCAATAACTTGGAATAGTAAATAATTAATTGGCAGACAGGGGATAGAAGTAGAAGGGAGTTGGGTTAAATAGTGTGCTACAAGTAATGATCAAACAGTACTGCAGTTCTTGGTTTTTACCAGAATTGGGAGTTTTAGTGGCAAGGTGAATTGAGCAGTATGTGTGCCACAGGGAAGCAAAAACTTTCGGCCTTTTATAACATGTGGCCTACTCGTCATCTATATTATTGCTCTTACTTGCATATTTTGTCTGCCAGTGTTCTCTGTTACTGCTAGTCTGCCCTGATAGCCTTGCAAAGGCATTCTAGTTTATGGATAAGGAGGTTTAATTTGCTCTTAAGCTTGAAGCTGACTTACATTATATCATTAAAAAGGAACAAGCAGACATTGAATCTAATTTTGTCTTTTGTCCTCCCCTTCCCTTTCTTTCATCCCTAACCTTTTGTTACAGCAATTTTAAGTCAGATAATGATGTTATTTGCACAGCTTCCTTCATGGTACATGACCATGAAAAACTGAGTTTTCTTACAAAAGTTTACTGTCAACAACTAGTGATGAGCCTCAGCTGTGTCAAAGGATTTTAATTTTGGAATATGAATAGAGTCAATTTAGTAATTCAGGTTGTATGTCAAGGATAACTTGCTTGTGCCAAAAAAAACCAAAGCAGTTTGTTCAACAGGAAAAAAAGGTCAAATAGGTTCAATTTTTGCACATGCATGGACATTATCATTAGAGGCATGGACACATACATATGGCAAAGTTTCTGTTGGTTACTTTGTCACAGATGCTATTGCTTTGTCCTTTGTAGCCTGAGATATATTGTAATTGCTGAAATTGTATCCTGGTTTTCCTCATCTTTATGGTCCTGTGAAATAGTTTGCATGTGGCTAAAATAACTTTCTTCTAATTCATAGTACGTTAAAGCTTTAAATATGTGAACACTTTTAAAAGGCCATAGTGTCTGAAGACAGCCTCTGCTACTTCCAGCTCATTCTTTTAGGATACTAGCAAGTCTTACTACTTACCCATCTTTTGGTTTGGTTCTCAAGGTGTTTGATCTCTGAAACTGAGAAATGTGTACTCTTTATTCACTTGGTTGAGATAATCTGTCAATCTCTGTAGCTTAAACCAGTAGCTTGGAAACCTTGAATTTATTCTTAACAGCTTTCTTCATTCTGTATGTTGCTATTTCATCTTGAGGACAATTAATAGGTGTGTGTTTAAGATAACTGTTTGGTAGTTCAGTGAATATTAAAAATGAGGACAAGGCTACGTCACACAGGGCATAATACTTTTTTGACAAATTTTTAACAGAAATGGAAAGGGAGTGATGACTTAAAATCATTGAAAGGGGAATAAAAGCAAAAATGAGAAGAAAGATCATGAAGGAGGGAGAGATTAGGAATTAAGTGGGAGAAGGGGAAATAAGACAATTAGGAAAAATTAACAAGAAAATGCAGTAAATGCAGTGGAAACAAATAATCAGAGAAGATATGTATCTAGCTGAGGGTTTTATTTGGCACCTGTTGTCACAGTATCTGAACACATTTCATATATAATTAATAGTGAAGTAAATTGTGTCTGGGTGTTTCTGACACCTCTTGTTGACTTAGAGGGATCTTTGGGGATATGGAGAAGGGTAAGGTCTAGAATGAGAAGGGCATTCCCGTGCTTTATAACTCATGTGCTTGTTGTTGAAAGATGCTTTGAGAAGAGTTTTGCAGCATTTCAGACTCTGGATTTCCATTTTTACTTTATTCTGGTGGTGGTGGTTGTTGGTTTTCCTCTGGAAGGCTATTTTGCACTGACAGGAGACTGTGTCAGTCTTCCTTAGTGACTCTTTCTTTTACCATCGACATTGCCCCAGAATACTGTGTGCATTCGAGTTATTTACAGATTGCTCCTTGGTCTTAATGCTGCAGGGAAATAATCTGCTACTTAGGAACATCTATGGTAATATAAAGGCAACAAGCAAAAGGGAGGAGGTACAGGAAAGGGAAGAGACAAGGATGAACAAAAAAGTTTGAAACTGTTGAAAAATTTTATAAATTATGGAGTAGATTTAGAAATAATTTAAAACTTATAATACTTTAGACAAATATTTAAAGTTATTTTGAAAATTATTTATAACAGAATGTGAGACTGCATGGATGTGTATTAATGGATGTGACTGTACAGTCCTCGTGGAGGAATATGTTAGCTATAGTCTGGCAGCTGGCTTTTGAAAATTAAGCAGCTTGACTTCTAAAGTGAGATTATCTCAAATGACATATTTTGGCAGAATTTTGCTGTGGTGGTCTAGTATCTGTCCTCCCTCCTGGCACAGTACCTAGCCCTGAGGAACTGCTGGTCATGAAGAGAATCTGTGTGCTCTACTAAGAACAAGTAGAAAGCCTGAATTTAAATTACTTTCTCTTTTATAGATATCTAGTATACACGTCACATGAAAGTATCCTCTTTTCCCCCATCTGTAAGCCACTTGCTTTGAGCTTTCAGATGCGAAACAGTGAAAGTGGTAGAAGAATGTATTAGAGGTTGTGCAGTTTCATTAGACATAAAAGGGCAGCAACTGCTGCCTCAGCCTTCTTAGGTTGCATTGATAATGACATTGCATCTTCAATCAAAAGACACTAAACTAGTATACTGCAGTGAAGCTGAGTTTTACAGTGCTTTCACTAAAATTGTACTTGTTTTCCTTAATCTCAGCTGTGGTACTCCCACACTGTAGTGATCAAGTTCCAAAGTAGATTGAGTAGAATTTTCTCTAAGAATGGAGGGGGGNTGCAAGTTTATATTCCAAGGTGGCTCCTTCCAAGCATATTCTTAATGTCCCTTGAATTTCTTTTATGTTAGAATATCCTGTTGTACTTTTCTTGTAATGATCTGTGGTAAATGAAAAACACAGGTGGTTTTGCAAATACAAAGCTCTGACATGATTTCGGGTTTAGGGCTACCAAACTCAGAGATGACTTGTCTGATTACCTTGGGTTTGACAGGGTATGACCCTGAACGTGACAACATTGTTACAGTGTGGCATAAGAGAAGCCTTGTTATTACAGCAGATAGATTAGTAGAAGCTAGAAGAAATATTTTTTTCCTAGTGTCACCTTAGCCCTAAGTTACCAACATCTAATCAGCCAAATGCTTCTCATGTACAATTTACCTGTTGCATTTGCAAGTCTTGTCTGTTTGGCAGTCCTACAGGTTCTGGCATCTGTTCTCCTTGCTGACACAGTACCCAGCCTTGAGGAACTGCTGGTCACAGAGTCTGTGTGCTCTACTAAGAACAGCTAGGAAACCTAAATTTAAACTGCCTGCCTCTTTATTATAGGTACCTAGTATACAAGTCTCAGGCTCTGCATTGTCTCTTGGAACACTTCATCTGGCTCTAGTCTGCTGCTAGCTGCCATATTGATTAATGAATGAAGCAAAAAAGTGAATTATTTTGCGCTTAGGATTGTTGTCAGAGTTCTTATTTACTTGTAGAAGCCATGAAGAGTGGTGTGCACTAACATCTATGCTATCAAGACTGGAATGTCCTAGTAACTTTGCAAGGCTCATATGTATTACTCTGGAGAGTAAGTAAAGATTGTTGGCAGGGGGAGAAGCTAAAAATGCTTTGGTTGGCACTGGTACCAGGAAGTGGAAACACACGAACTAATGAATAGAGCAAGAATGTCACATCAGTGCAACGTGGCTGAGAATTTCAAAGGACATGTGGTTTGGGTTAGTTTTTTTTTAATTGTAGTTCTAAAAATCTGTGTATTCCTTCCATCCTCCCAGTTGAAATGCATCAAAGAAAAGTTTTCCATTCAAGTTAGTACTACAGAGTGGTTAACGGATGACCTTGAGTGCAATGTTGCCTAACGTTCTCCTCTTCTGTTTTTTTTACAGAAAGATCCAGATTACCTGAAGCTCTGGTTGGATAGTTTTGTTTCTAGCTATGAACAGTTTCTGGATGTGGACTTTGAGAAGCTGCCAACTAGGTATGTAGAATTACAGACCTGTTCATCTTTGTTTCATATCTGAAACAGACCTGGCTGAGAGCCCAGTCTTGTTCAACAGCAATACTGCCTTTAAACCAAAGAAAGATTTTTAGTTGTTGAGTGGCACTCCCATTCTTTTGAAGGTCAAGTTGGGTTGGGAATGACAAAGCTAGGCAAATACTGGTATTTGCATTATATCAGGGGATGGCATGAGTATTCACTTGTTCTTGCTCATGGAAGTATAATCATTGTTCCTTGTGCATTTTTTGAATTCATTACTTGTTGCATATGAAATAGTATTAGTCAGTATTAGTGCTTGGCATCTGTGTTGGCAGTGACTGAATAGAAGTACGATGTAGGTAAAGAGTTTTGTAATTTTATTTCAGGCATTGCTTTAAGATTAAGGATGACATGAAATGGTCAGTGAAAGATTTGGATATCTTAGCTGAAAACCTTTTAAAATTAAAATATGCACAAATTAGAGACTTTAAAGTGATTTTTTTGCATTTGAGAAGTTCAGGGCAAGAATATCGCTGACTTCACCCATGTTGCTGACCACAAGTTCTCAGATATAATCATGAGGTGGTATTGAAGTCTAATTTTGGAGTTCCATATTTAGTATTTTGAATTTGTCTGCTGGTTTAAGCCAGCAGACAGCTAAAACAACCACACAGCTGTTCGTTCACTCCCTGCCTCCCTCCCCACCTCAGTAGGATGTAGGAGAGGAATCAAAAAGAAAAAAGGTAAAACTAAGGGGTTGAGATAAAGTTTAATAGGACAGAAAAGGAAGAGAATAATAATGCTAATGATGATAAAAGAATATACAAAATAAGTGATACACAGCACAACTGGTCACCACCTGGAGCCGATGCTCAGCTAGGTCCTGAGCCATGCCACCTCCCGGCCAACTGTCCTCATTACATATGGAGCATGCTGTCATGTGGTATGGAATATTCCTTTAGCCAATTGGGGTCAGCTGCCCTGGCTGTGTCCCCTCCAGCTTCTTGGGCACCACCCGCCTTCTTGTGGGCAGGCTGGTATGAGAAGCTGAAAAGTTCTTGATTGCGTGGCAGCAACTAAAAATGTCAGTGTGTTATCAACATTATTCTCATTCTAGATCCAAAACACAGCGCTATACTAGCTGCTAGTAAGAAAATTAACTACATCCCAGCTGAAATCAGGACAAAGACTAACTTTGCAAATGAGGAATAGAAACCTAGTCACTGAATGTTTTCTCTTGCCTTTGAGATACTTGCATGGCTTACGGATTTTAAGAAAAAATAGATGTTACAGGATTCAGAAATCATGAGAACTGGTGTCAGTATTACAGCTGATACCACTACTTGTGTTTGAATGCAAAGAGTGGTGCTCCCTGCATGATGGCTGCAGTCCAAGCCCTGTTGAAGTCAATGGAAATTCTTTAATGGGCTTTGGATCAGATCCTGTTTGAAGTGTAAGTGATAGCCTCTGCTGTTAAAAGGAAATGAATGCTGCAACGGGATCTCAGTGGATAAAAACTGATCTTCTCTGCTCTATTAAAATTTTGCTCATAATACCTATACGAATGCAAAATATATAGTGCAATTACCAATAAGTGAGACCTTCACATTAATTCTGTATTCTGTCAGAAGATCTGTCTTTTTTGCAGTGTTAAAAATGCATCTTACTTTGTTTAGTTAAGGAAAAAAGTTTATCCTTTGACATAGGTTATCTTTAACGTACTATTTAATATCAAAATCTGAACAGTGGAAGAGAAGAGTATCTCAGTACTTTGGGGTTTTTTTAGTGTTTATGTGTATTTAGGGTTTTTGGGTGTGGGTTTTTTTACAGCAACATAACAAAAGAAAAAATGAAGCTTAGTTGTGCAGAACAATAGCAGCATCTTCATTGTGCTAAATGATGGCTTTGTGAGCGTAAAAATAGTGTATTTTTCTGAGGTTAATGACAGGATTAGTGATTTAGTCTGGAAGAATAGACCCATGTGGATTTAGACTCATTTGTGTAACAGATGTAGAGAAAACATATCAAAACAACATAGGGATGAAGGCAGATCATTCCTGTGCTTTGATGGTTGGATTAAAAATTACACTGAGAGCAGATATTAGAATTACCAAAGAATTGCAGTTTCTGACCTTATTTGCATTTGTGAGATAAACAGTCATGTGAAAAGTGGCATCTTTCTGGGGTTTGTCAATTTGTATCACAGGCATTTGCAGTGTGGAACTGATACTACTGAGCCTGCAAAAAAGACCAAGTAGGTCAGTGTGGAAGCACCAAATGCTGATTTCCAGTCACTCTTCTCTTGGGGCCATAGGACCCTGTGGACTCAACTTTTTCCAGCGGAGCTGTTTATTGAATAACTATTTCTGTCTTTTAGTCTTGGAAATAATGTATGATGCTAGCTAAAATGAGAAACTGAGTGGACTAATACATTTGGAGTTTTTTTTCCCTTATATAAATCTTGATATGCTTTCCAGCTATATGCCTGAAAGACCTTGTGTACTGAAGGGCAAATGCCAGGAAATGATGAGAAACTGCGTAGCGAGACTAAAATTTGTACCGATTGCTGGACAAAACTAACTTTTTGGAAGACAGGCTTGAAGTTTTGTGTCAATGTAAAACATATGGGTTTTTTAGCATCCAAGAAAACATCACCTAAGAAATATAGTTGAAACTATTAGTGTGGCTTTGTTTTGTTTTTCCCCTGAAAGGACTTAATTGGCACTGTCATTTGCTGATTTAACTGGTAAGAGTATTTCTTCTATAAATTAAAATGTAAAATCTCCTGAAATCTGCTCTGGAAATCTGAAAGATGCTATATAATGCAGAATTAGGAAATATCTAAATACGGAGGATGAGTGTATCCAGTGGTAGGATTTGACTATATAAGTAGAGCTTATACAGTTATGCAGCTTATAGGCTTGTGCAGCATCAGTTCTACCTCAATCTTTGTGTATCTATCCTATATTTTTAAGTGGAATGGTTCATTAATGGTGTTTTCAGTGATTTTACTGAAAAGGTGAGATGATTTTACTGAAAAGGTGAAAATAGCTATGCTGACAGCTTTGAGCATTGAGCACAAAAGATTAGTGCACCTGTCCTTTTCCCTAAAAACATTTATTTATCTCGTATGTACTTACTGTGAAAAGTATAAAACCTTTACCAGCTGGTGGGAGGGTTTTTTCCCCTCATTGAAGGAGAGGAATTGTCATTTGGTTTAATGCTTTTAGAAACAACTAAGGCCTCGAGAGTGGTGTCATGTTCTTTTGCTCGAGATTGTGCAAACCAAAAGCAGAAAAGGAGCTTAAAGGAAGCTCATGCAAAGTACCATAGAAACTGTATTTTGTTAACTTATTGACTTCAAACCCACATAAAAATGATGCAGGAATCATGATAGGAATGCTGATTACATGGTTTCATGGCTGTTGAAAAGTAAAGCCTGGTTTTCTACCGCACTTCGTTCCAAAGCACTTACCACTGGTGGAGGAGTTTGAAAGTCTCAGTGTGTGAGTTTGAGCTGTAATAGGTGAATACAATTTAGGGACTAATTTAACTTCCTTTCAAACATCTGAGATGGCAATTTATATTGCTGCATAGCCATGTTAATGTAATGCAAGGAAATTATACATAAAAAGAGCCCAAATGTGTCAAGGTCTTTCTCCTGTTTTTGAGGTAGGATATCAGCAAATAAGAACATAAGTTAATGTATGATTTTTGAGATTTTTTTTTTTTCCCCTTTTTCCTTTTGGAATACTTAATTTACACAGCTAGTCTTGTCAGGAAAAAATTGATACTACATGTCCACAAATTTAACTTCTAGATTTTTGTGGTGATATAGTAGTAATTTGTTCTGGGGTGAGAAGAAGTGTGATCATTTATAAATCTTTAGATACTCTATACTACGTTCAATTTGGAATAATCCCGACTAACATTTCTTGTGCCAGTCTTGCATAAGGCATTAAATTCTCATGGGTTGTGCAATAGCACAGACAGGCAGCTACTGCAGAGAAAACATTCTTTGGGATGTGAGGCATGAAGGGTATGCTGTTTGCTTTCTTGTAAAGCATTTTATGATCTTATTGAATAAGACTTGTTGGCCATTTTAGGGAAATTACTTCTGGATGTATGATTTCAGCTGTCAAAAATTATGGTCTTCCTAATACAGAGATGGTGAATTACCAGATTATGAGGAGCCGTGCTTGTAGTCCCAGAGGGTGTGGATCTACTGGCACCTTGAGGAGTGAAGCTGCTACCATGGAAATTAGAATATTTTTGGGCAGTTGTGTTGGAAAAAAGCACTTGCTCTCAGTTTTGCGGTTAGTGTCTTTATCAGTTTAGAGCCTAGCCCTTACAAAATTTGTGTTAAAACTTTCTGAATCCCTTAAGATTCTGAATTCCAGGCTCTGAAAAGCAAATTGCACAACTCTCTGAAGGGACAAGGGAGTGAACAGTATTTGGTTCTGTGGATGTGTATAGGTAACACTTGTTTACTAGGACATGGGAGCTTACTGTCATTTATACCTGTCTAGGTGTTTAGGTCTCAGTTTTTCCCTTCTATGTAGGCTTCCTTTTCGACTTTAGAAGCTAAACAACGTATTGTTCCTCGTTATCATCATATAATTGGTATCACAGTGTTTAGTGTCAGTCACTGCATTTCTGCACATTTTTTGATGCTTATTCTTACACAAATGTATGTACGCAAGTGTCATCTTAGTGAGCTTTCGAGATGGCTGAATTTTTTGTTTGTTTGTATTTCCCGTTCTCCCCCCACCCCCACCCCCCCCCAGCTTTGGCCATGTTGACAGCTTTTGTAAGCTGTAAGGCTCTTGCTTGTGTCTTCCTTTTCCTGTGTAGAGTTTGCAGAGAACGTGTCAGGGTAAATAGCTGAAGCCAAAGGCGAGCTGTCTTTAGCATGGGCAACAGTGGATAAACAGTCTTCATCCCAGAGGATGTTCTAACATATCTATATATTCTATACTGTTGCTGAAATGAGTTTCTATATGGCTGTTGCTGGAGCATTGGCTTAGTTACTGGTTTTATTTGTGATTTTTTTCCCCCCCTTTTTTCTTTTGTTCTTTTGGTTCTTGCTGGTGTATTTCTAAAAATGTTTCTGTTTAGCAAAAACAATAAGCAAGAGTACCTAATGTTCTTCAAGGCAATGTCTGGCCTTGGTAGAGTTGTTGCATTTAACACCAACATACCAGTCTGGTTTTGTCTCCTAAAAATAATTAGATGGCAGAAAGAAACGTGTTTGCTGGGTTAATGATATCTAGAAACTAATAAAGATGGGTCAGTTTTTCATGCAAAAATCAGTGTGCCAAGAGTGAGATGGATTTTTGAGAGCTCCCTCTCCTTCAGACCCCGATTTTTCAAGTTTTCCTTTCTTTAATCTTATTGTGAACTGCTTTCTTTTTGCACTTAATCTTATTTTGTACAGCTTTGTGTAATTCATGTAAGAAAGACATGAGATTCACTGTGGATGAAGACCAACTGGGCTTCAATAACTATTTGATAATTGGCATCACATTTATTTGAACACTTTTAATCTTCAGTAGAGAGGTTTGAAAATGTTCACATTGTGTTTAGTTTTCATGTTTCGTTCCATCGTGGCCATTCCTTACTTTATTTAGGGATTTCCCAGGCCATCTATTTACCTGCTGAATATCATGCAATTTCTCTCCAGCGATTAAGGCAGATCATTGCATGGAGGAGAGTTTAGGAATCCACTTAATGCTTTTTTTTTTTTTTCACACTTTTTTTTTCTTTTTCAGTGCAGTTCATTGCTGGGGAAAAGGAAGCTCAAGCTGGCATATTGCCACCGAGGCATTTCCTTGTTGTTAATTAGAAAGTGTTTGTGAACCATCAGTTCAGTAACCTTTCTTATAGATGTGTATTGGAAGACTGCATGAGGATGTCGAAATTGATTGGTAATGTCACATTTGCATGATTAAAACAATTTTGTGTGTGGTTTTTCTCTTCAGGGTGGATGACATTCCTCCAGGAATATCACTGCTTCCTGATAACATTCTTCAGGTCCTCAGGCTCCAGCTGCTACAGTGTGTCCAGAAAATGTCAGATGGCCTAGAAGAGCAGCAGCAGGCTCTGTCACTGTTACTTGTGAAATTCTTTATCATCCTTTGCAGGTATTTGTTCCGATTATTACCTCTGTTGTTTTGTTTGAGAAATCTTGATGCAGATTCTAATGATGCATACAATGTGATTGGACACTTTCCAGTAGAAACAGAGAAATGCCACTTCTCTGGATATTCAAAATAAAAGCAGAGGGAATAAAAGAGAGGGGAGCAATGCAATCATCTTAGCAATAATGTTTGCCATGAGAAATGGAATAGAAGGGGATTAGACGCTAAATTTCTTGTAATTACATAAGAGATATCTGTGGGAATTAAAGATATGGTGTATCTGGTATAAGAAATACTTTTTAAAAAAAGGAACAATATAACACATGTTGGATATGAAACAACTTGAGAGAGAGAGCATTGTACAGGAGGAACTGTTTCACATTCTTAACATGCTTAGAATTCCATAAACAGCTTAGGAAACTGACTTATTACATGATTAATGCAACTGGCTTCCTTCTGAAACTTATGCCTTATCTTGTAATTCTGTTGAAGCAGGTGAATAAACTGTTTTTAGGGATCTATTCCTTCCTATTTCTTCAGTTTTCTATTGTAAACTGCATTAAGAGAGGAAGGGAATAAAATATAATAGGGAATCGCCTTTTCTGAGGAGTATTTGCAGCAGCTCTTTGGAGTCCTTTGGTGTTCTTACTCCTGAAATAATGCAAAGGGCTGTAGGGCAGTGTTTAAGTATCCTGGAATATTACTTATAAGCTGAGTAGATGGTGGTAATGTGTTTCTGAATTACAAACTGTTGTCAGTCTTATTTAATTGCTGAAAAGTTCTCCTTACATCATCCCTTGAGTATCTGATCTCTGACTTGTCCTCAAGACTGAGAAATAACATGTGTATGCTATGTCTTTGTTGCTGTTGATTTCTTTATGTTCTAAAATAATTTTAGATGTTTGTTTTCCTTGGGAGAATTTAAAGTGAATAAATATGTAATATGTCTGTTAAAATTTTAGAAAGTGCATGTGCTAGTAATGTGGGAGAAGTGGAGGTTACTGTCTGTTATCAGATGCCATTTCTGAGCTTTCTATTTAGAGTGTCCTGGGAATCTGCTTAACCTCTGAAACCGCAAATTCCAGATAGAGTTGGCCTACAGCAGAGTCACTCAGACCTTTCTTTTCCTTCCTGTTAGAAGAAAACTTCTGAGCTCTGTTACTGTGACAGAAATAAACATTTGAGTACATGCAGTCTTTTGGAGAGTATTTTTGAAATGCTGATACACTTTTGTATGAATATAGACAGAATGTGAAAACAAACGTTGTTTCAACTAGCCTCAAATGGTACATTGTGTACATTTATGTGGTTTTTATGTTGTCTTCATAGAAATCTGGCTAATGTGGAGGAGATTGGGATGTGTTCGTACATTAACCATGTTATTACCATGACAACGTTATACATTCAACAGGTATGTGGTTAACAATTCTATTCTTTTATTTTTGCCATCTGATACTTCCTGCTCCTGCGATCCACTTTTTCAATAATAGTGTTGTGTGGGGAAAAATTTGTGGGCTCAAAACTGTTCTGGAGGAGATCAAGATTAATTTTCATCTTCTAGAAATCTACTCACCACAGCTTTCTTTTTTTCCTCAGTTAAAAAGCAAAACAAAAGAAAAAGAAGTGGCAGATCAGACCCCCATAGAAGAATTTGTGCGACATGCCTTGGCTTTTTGTGAAAGTCTCTACGATCCATATCGAAACTGGAGGCAGCGAATTGCTGGGTATGTGCAGACTAGGATAGGATTATAAATACTGTGGTTTATAATAAGTTTAGATAAACAATATGTAAAGTTTCCGACAGAACTACAGCCACCTAATGTCAAACTAAAATAAAAAGTAGTTACATGTATGTTCTTCAGCTGTTGCATCTTACAACTGTTAGAACTGATAGCCTTGAGCAGTTGATTTGATACTGTGTATTAGGTTTTTTTCCCCCAAAGATATGCTTGTTAGAATAGCATTAATGAAATAGTTCTTCTACCAAAATTAACATCATGAAGCAGGCATCCTTGAAACTGAAATTCATTGCCAACAAAGTTGTCAGAGTACTAATACATCCGGTTTTATTTAGTGGAAAGCTGAGTTGTGAGGCTTTTTGAAAGGTGGGAAGAGTAGAGAGCCAGGAAGTGGGCTTTCTGAGCAGCTTAATTTCTGTCATTCTAGGCACAGGCCCTGTTCTTTGCAGCTGCTAGTGAGTCACTTCATCTGCTATAAACTGGCTCTTCAGAGACATCTTATAATTTTGCATGAGGTCTTTTTCATGTACAGTTCTCCCTTATTAGCCTCAAATTAATTACAATAATGTTAAGTGTACATAATCTTGTATAGTTAATGTGTTTTTCTGCTGTGTGTACAAGGGCTGAAGTTGTTTGCTCCTTGCTGCTATCGTTCAGAGCTGCTTTTCCTCTAGTTCCTCAATTTTATTTCCATCAGGACCATTTTGACATGCATCAAGTGTTGGACCTGTGCATGCAAATAACTAAAGGCATAGAAAGATCATATCTTGTGTTACCTAGTCTTATAAAACCGCAGGTCCATTTTACAGTATACATTCTGTAGAGCTAGCGCAGGATTTGTGTGTTTCTGCTAGCTCTGTGACTTGCATTTGTGCAGCAAGTCACCTGTCTGACTCCGTGCAGAGTGTGGATCATGTGAGCTGCATGCCTTGGCTGCTGGGGTCTCATTGTAGCTGGAAACCTGCAGTATGCCCTAATACTGCAGGCTTCATAAGGCTGTTATGGAAACAAAAGGTAGTATTCTCCATAACAGCTTGAATCATTGTGCACAAAGTTTTAAGAAGCATATAAAGATCGTAGCTTCTGGTATTTTTGTGCAGCATGAGAATTCCCCTTTTCTAGAACAGAGCATGACACCAGTTCTCCCATATGGTCTGCCAGCGTACTGCGAAGTTGTTTTCAGATTTAGTGTAGGTAATGCCAGCACATTTTGTGGTATCTTAGGTAGAGTATAAGTACTCAAAATCAGTGAATTTACAATCAATGAAGCTGCAGAATTTGGCAATGAATATAATCACACCACAGAAAAGTGTCATGCTTTCTGAAAGTGGATATGATTTAAATGCCTTTTTAAATTTATAATATATTTACTGGCAGTCTAGAAGTTAAAACAAAATTAAATTTGAATATATACTTGAGGTGTTTGGTTGTAACTGACCAACATGAAGGTCCTTCCATTGCTTTCTCCTTTCAAAAAACTGGCCCATTTTTCTAAACTGGTAGAACAAGGAAGCCAAAAAGAATGGGATAGGTGGACCTGGTTGAATTAAGGTAAAAGAAGTTAATGATAATCACAGTATAGATATGTTGCATCTTTGAAAAGAAGTGTATAAGTGTGTCAGTAGAATTATATCCCTTTAATTTGATGGTTCCCCCCAATAAATCCATAATAATGTTTTGTGCCCATTTCAAATTGCATGGTTAAGAAATTTGGCAGTCTAGGTGGTGGCTTAGTTATAATAATCAAGGACTAAACAATAGAGTGCGGGCTTTTTTTTTTTTTTTTGGATCCTGTAGGCAAAAGATAACTTCTGATTTTTGGAAGTTTTCTGTTATGAAGTCATAAACAAAGGTATCATATCTAATTTCTTTGGTGTATCTTTTTCAATGTAATTGCAGACGTTTCATTAGTACAGTTGAAAAGAGCAGACAGAAGTATAAACCAGCTTCCCTCACTGTTGAGTTTGTCCCTTTCTTTTACCGTAAGTATTATCAACAGCATGTTTAAAAATAGTCACCTTTGGAGGAGTGAACTTAGTGATTCTGAGTTCCTTTCCCCTAAGAATGCCTGATAAATGTAAAAGCCCCTTACTTCCTTTCTGAGGCTGAATGAAGTGGGTTGCTTTGATCACTTGTTTTTTTTCTCTGAGCATTAACATCTTGCCATTCTGACTGATCTTTGAAAGCCTGGGGTTTTTTCAGACTCTCTTTCAGTGCCTAACATGGTTTAATAGGGTTGGTTCTGGGAATTGCCAACTTTCCTGTTTATTAGGGTACATATAGTGATTGCATGCAAGATTCCTGTAGCAACTGTAATGATAACTCACATGGAAGAATAATCTTATGAAAGTGTTCATGCTTTTTTGTCTCTTAATATGATTTAACAGCTAGAAAGAAGGAAGCTCTGTGCCATCCAATTAGCAAATGCTCCTTGGACTGCAGTTTGGGAACTGCAAATAACTGGCTCTGTTTGTCTCTGGTTAAGTCATTAAATATCATGATGGCTGCTTTGGAATTCATGTGTTCTTACCATTACAGATTGGCTGTATGGAAAAGGAGGATTTCTGTGGCCATGTTCTGTACTTAAATCTTGGGAAACTGGAATGTCCGGCTAGTTTGCCACTTTAGCACATCAAAGTGCTTCACTCTTGCATCTGCTAGTGCCAACAGAATTGAAGAGTGGGAATATGCTGGAGGGGTGGGGGTATGAGTGAAATCAGCCTTTTTTGCAGCTGTTAACTCAGCTTTAATTGAAAATAAAAAAGTAAGGTTCTATTCCTAGAGTGGTAACATTTAGGAATTTGGTTTCTCTAGGCTTGAGTCAGATCCTCTTTCTGTTCCTTGAGATTCCCTCTCTGTGTACGTAAAACAAGCTAGTTGCCAAAAAGACGAAAGAACTGATGCCAGTAAAATGCCATTATCTTTGTGCCAGAGCACTGGAAACCCGCTGCTACTGAGGAATGTCATCTGCATCCTCCTCATTCAGTACATTGCACTCTGGATCCTCCTAAATCCCTTAAATGCTGTGACTGAGCTACAAGTGCACTAATTAGCTGGCAGATACTCATCTGCTGGTTGGCCAACTGGCAGGAAAGACAGAACAAGAAATTGCTGAGCACATGCTTCAGACATTCTGCCATAGCAGCACTAATCTGAGGCTTTTTTGGTCTACCCAACCTAATGATTTTTTCACAATCTGCTAGGTACTGCTCTTTTGAATTCGTCTGAGGTTCCACAAAAGATTTAGAGGCTAGAAATCAAGGCAGTGGTGGGACTAGCAGACTGACAGTGTCATCATCTAAGCTTTGTTTCCTTTGAAGACCAGATTTAAAAAATAGCTGTGCAATTTTCTTTTAAAACAGGCCTGTATATTCAGTATATAGTCAGAAATCTTACTTGCCAATAATTGGTAATTGTCTTAAAGGTTATATTGTAATTTTAATGAATATAAAATTCTTGCATTTTCTGTTTCTATTGTTGGTTTAAAATCTCAGTTTTTACAAAACTAAGTCATTATCTCATGAGGTTTTACGATGATTAATTCCAAATAAAATAATCCTTTGTAGTTTGTTGCAGCTACTTTGAGTCTAGTGTTATTGCTATAGCAACAATATCCAGGTTATATCTATTGCTAAGAAGAGTTCCTGAGGCTGTTTATAACTAATTTATATCAGATATGGCATGAGAAGAGATGCAGGATAATTGTCTTTGAAGAGACTACTGCTAGAAAGGTTATAGACCTGCACAGGCTTCCTTGGGAAGTTTGGCTTAAAGGGAGCAAGCTCAGGGACTGTTTTGCTGAGCTACCTGCACTGCGTATCGTATTAGACTTGCTGTATAAAAATTGCTCTAACCTTTGTCATGCTTGCTAACTGCTTGCGTGTTAGCATGTCCTCCTGTTTCTCAATAGTGTGGACAAAATGTGCTCATTTTACGTTATGGATCTGGTCAACAGTTGTTGTATGTCTGTAGTTCTGTCAGCCTGCATGAAAAGTTTTATGCAAGCTGAAGGTCTGGCCCTGTGAATTCCTGATAAATGTGGTCTTGTCATGTTCCTTTCATAATGCTGGAATTGATGTGTTTGTGCCTGACTTATCTAAAATACAGTGGAGATTATACAGTTGATTTTTTTTTTTGTTTTAATTTGCATGATGACAGGAAGTAGAGCAGCTTTTTTTAAATTATTTTGTTTGTTGGTGCGGTTTTTTTGAAAGGAAAAACTTTGTATAATTTATGACCAAAGTAAGGAATCCTTCTCCTTTTTATTTACTCCAATCAGAATGCTTTCAAGAAAGTGAACATCTCAAAGAAAGCCTAAAATGTTGCTTGCTGCATCTCTTTGGAGCTATTGTGGCTGGTGGTCAGGTAAGGCTGTTTTAAACTCTTTTCAGCTGCTGAAGCCTCCAAATGCCTGTTTGTTATTTAAGGCTTATAAATACCCCATAACCCATAAATCAGAAGAATTTGTCATTGACTATGAATTGTTTGTCTTATGAGGTTTGGGATCATTCTGTGCAATAGTATCTAAATGCTAAAAGCTGGATCCTGCTTTCAAATAACAGTAGAAATTTGCTGTCTACAATAACCACACATTCATATGAACGTATTGTAATATTTTTGTATCATAAAGAAAAAAATGTGTGTAACTAGATTAGGAGTTTCCACCTGAAAATATGTAAATTTTGTATCTACACATGAAATTCATCTAGCTTACTTCTCAATGTTGGAAGTAAGCTATTTCAATAAGAGGCACGGGGCCTTTATAGCTTGGAAGCTGTTTAAAATATTTGAAAGAATGTGAAGAAAAGAGGGTGTTCATCATCAGCAAGGCCAACATCCAGTCTCTTGGCTGACTTCTGTAATGTGCTACCTAGTCTAGTCACAAGCAAATGTTATTTCTGATGATCCAGGAGAGAGTGTTTTTAAATGTTGTCGGGAAGTGGCAAAGCCAGGCACTGCTCCACCAGGGAAGGCAAGCTCAGACTGAGCGTGATGATCAGGCAGACAGAGGCGAGGCAGTTGACCTCACTGGCAAAAAGCACAGTCTTACTATACCTGAACAAGGTGATGAGAGCAGGTCTGGTGGTAGTAACCAGGATCAACCAGCCTAGATCGCTAGACTAGTCTGTAATACTGAAGCCTGAAATCAAGCCAGGAAGTCTGGTCAGCACATCAGGGTGGGGATTTGGTCTCGTGATAGTTACTAGGGTTAGTCAAGACTCCAGTGGTTGCCAGGCCCATCCATAATGATGAGATGGGTCTAAGGTCAAGCTGCGCAGAAGTCTGTGGGTCAGGTTCAAGGCAGTACATGGCCAGGTGCAGGCATGGCTGGAGTGTAGCTCAGGCAGATTGAGATCCGCAGCTGGAATGCAGCTCCCTGGAGAAGGCAGGGAGTCCCTGACAAGGCTTCTCAAAGCTCTCTACTAGGCTGGACTCCTGCCCCAGATTTAAGATGGCCCTGTGCCTATGCAGTCAGACCCCCAGGAAGAGAGGTGAGGAAAATGCACTCAGGACCCAGACAAATGTTTGTTAATTATTAATGTTCTTTTAAAAAAAAAATTAAAGTATCATGAATTTCATGATCTAAAATGAAAATTCAAGTGAAGGTTTACCTAGACTTAGCAGTTTTTCAAGGCTTATCTTGTAAGAATTTTGTAACATGCATTTAAATATTTCCTTTTCCCTATAAGCAGTCTCTTTGATAAAGAAAGCCTAGTTAAGTGAACAAGATGGGCTGTATTTCATCTGTAGCCATCAGTATAATCCAAGTAGAATGTTTCATATTTATTTAACAATTACAGGTCATTAACAGACGTAATACTGCATGTTGCATTATTCAGATAACTCAGAAACTGCTGGTTTGAAGAGGCTTGGTTTTATTTCTTTATTCATTATTATATTTTCCTTAATCTTTTTTTCTGCATGGTTTTCAGAGGAATGCTCTTCAAGCAATATCTCCTGCCACCATGGAAGTCTTGATGCGTGTTTTAGCAGACTGTGACAACTGGGATGACAGGAACCCTGAGGAAGTGAGCAGGAAGGCAGAGCTGACTCTGAAATGCCTGACAGAAGTTGTCCATATCCTTCTAACCAGCAGTTCTGACCAGCGGCAAGTGGAGACGAGTACGATATTGGAGAACTATTTCAAGTTGCTTAATTCAGACCATTCAGCTTTACCTAATGCAAGGCGGTGCAGGCAGTGGGAGAGCAGGTTCATAGCACTACAGATCCAAATGCTGAGTGAGTACCCAATTGTGCAGTTCCTTTAAATATCTCTTGATAATAACTCTGAAGCAAGTAATGATTGAACCATGATGGTAATATAACTGAATATTCTACCAAAAAATGTACACTTGGCTAAGCAATTGAAAAGTTTCAAACATTTCTTCATTGACATGACTTTAGATGTATTCTTGTTTAATCATTCACTACAAAAATACCCGGAAGAAACCATATCAGATTGCTACCATTAGTGTCAAGGTTCATAGACTGCCAGTCTCCATTTAAAAAAAAAAAAAAAAATCAAAACAAACAAGCAAAGCAAAACGAAAATATCACTTTGGTATGCAACAGCTGACAATCATCAGCACCTTAATTGCAGAATAAGATGGGTCTGTAATAAAATATCTGTGTGATGGCTGTTTTGTGATAGTTTGCTTTTCAAATGACGTTATTGTAAACACTGGCCAAAGGTGATGGTCTGAAACAGTTGGATTTAAGTCATTGGATAAGAATTCAGAATTTGGAGTTTTTTCCACTTTGTTCAGAATGGGGAATAAAGATAAAGGTATTTCTTTTCCCAAACTTCCAAGACAATTGAGGAATAGTACTGAGGTGATGAAGAATGCTTACAGCATAAGGCTGCTGTAGAATGGAGTAATAGCTTGATGAGGAAGCAAGTATTTGCATGCTTTAAGTAAAGGGCGTGCTGCTTATGTACTCACAAATAGCTTAAACAGAGCCCCAAAGCAACCAAAGATATTTGGTAGCTCAATTTTTCTTCTGATATAGTAGGTTATGTGATAATTTTTACAGCATCAAAATGTTTAGCTTTAGGCCTAGTGCTCTGTGCTTAAAACGCACATTATTCTTGATCAAAGAATTCACAGCATGTAGTTTGTTGTGTAATTTTTTTCCCCATGTTTATTATGTAATGTGCAGAAAAAATGCTCGATGGATTTGGGAAGTGTTTTGTCTTTGATGCCAGTTCTGTTTTAATTTTATAGATACCATCACAGCCATGTTAGACTGCACAGATAGGCCTGTTCTGCAGGCAATTTTCCTTAACAGTAACTGCTTTGAGCATCTCATTCGACTGTTGCAGAACTGCAAGGTAAATTTTCCCTTATCAGCATATTTTTAACAAAACCTGTCTTGTAGTATTGCAGCTATATTAATTACCTTTATATCTTCCTTCTGAGTTAGATGTAATTTTATAGTGCCTACATACTGGAAGGAAAACTTTGGATTGGTTAGAGCCCCTAATGCCATGAATGATCGGAAATAACCCAGTTGCTCTAAATTTTTTTTTTTTATTCTTAATGAATTAGAGATATTTCTTGTCTGTCTTGTGGTTAAAGCAATGAATGCTTAGTCATGAGCAAAATACTTTTACAGACCCTGCTCAGTCTCTAAAATCTGTTAAGGTTGTTACTGGAATAATTGAAATCAACATACCCCCCCCCCC
>VXBL01003799.1:610764-645105 GCA_013400195.1 Aramus guarauna
TTTCTTTTTTTTTTTTTTTTAATATTCTGTCACTGGATTGCTAGGAAGTCACTGGCAACTGCCAAGTGGAGGTCCAAATTCTAATTTTGGAGGCATATTTTTCTGCTTAAAAAACTTTGCTGGTGTGCCTTTAAGTGTTTCAAAATATTTGAGTCTTATGTAGCTGACATAAAACATGAGCTCAAGCTGTTACAAATGTTCTATGATTGTTCTTCCTCTATGTAGGATTTAGTGTTTACATAGATGTTTTTTCATCCCAATTCCAGATGGTCATAAGCTAGTGTCTTCCACTTACTGCTTTGTCGATTTCATTTTTTTCATGCAAAATAATATTGATATGAATATTTTGTGGAATATTTATTTATCTTTTTGTGATATGGTGGTGTAGCTATTTTGAGCTCTTCTAATACTATATAATTTAACGTTAGCTACAGTATGCAATTTGTTTCAGATCCATTTAGATTTTGGATTAGAACATATTTCAGTGCAATGATATATTCAAAATAAATGTACTTAGATTATGTCTTAGCTGTAGTTATACTTAGTGGCAGAATGCCAACTGACTTGAAGTGTTTTGAATAGCATTTGTAGGGTATCTCCTCCTGAAAATACGTTATCTGACCTTTCCATTCTTCTCCTCTGTTTGGGAATCTATGCCTATTTTTATACTGACCTTGTACTCTATAAGAAATTTCTTTTTTAGTTTCTTCTTAAATCATCAAGCAGTGTGATGTTTACCTGTTTATGGAGACTCAAGTTATGTTCCTGCTCTCATATAAACAAGTGGTGGAATTTAAGAAAGCAGAAACAGCTACTCTATTTTTGCAACTTGCTCCTTTTATTTTTACTCTGCCTGTATGGATGTCATAAGATACACTCTTTTGAGGTGGTTTTTTTTTTTTTTTTCCTGTGAGGGTCTCATATTTTACTGTGGTTGGATATCAATACTGCCAGTTTGCTACATAGTGGGATTTTTTTTAACCTTTCATAGTCAAGATATTATGAGGATGAGAAGTGGGGAGAGGGTGGAGGCTGGGAAGGTGTTGTATATTTGTATTTTCCAATATACTGTGTATCTGTTCTTTTTCAAAGCCAAATAGTAAAGATTAATTTAGCGGTGGAATTAGGCTTTCGCCATATTAGTTGGGGGTGGAGACCCTATTTCTAGATCTTTTTTCTTGACCTATGAAAATATTGCTACTGGATTCATGATCAAGCTGTGTAAAGCACAGTTCTGCAGCTCTGCAGATAGCAGGAGAGTCCAGACACATATCCGAAACTCAGGAAGCTATTGGATCTTCAGCAAATTTGAAGCATAAGAAACTTTCATGGAAAGGAGGGTTAAAGAAAATCCATACCAGCATTTCTGCTATAAATATTCCAAAGAACTTGGGATACTAAGGCCATACTTGTAGTCATATGTCCTAGTCATTTGCAGTTCAACAGTCTTCTAAAATTTAAATCTTTTTTTTTTTTCATATTTGCTGGCTCTAAGGCTTATGGGCAAACTGTCTTCCCTTAACTATGCTCTAGGGCTAGAGATCTGCACAAAGGCTTTTCAAAACTGCTCAGTTAAGTTTTGATGATCTGAATGTTGCTTTTTGCCTGTGACAGCCAAAAAGAGTGACTGTACTTTCAATGTATCAGGTAGTGCTTATTCTATGCCAACAGATATTTAACAAGCTGCTTTGTCATTCTTGAATCTTTTCTCATCTATTAAACTCTCTGAGGTCAGACTTTGAGCAAAGTACATTGACCTCTAGCAGATTGCCATGTTTTTAAAAAAATAGTATTATTTTCTGAACAGCTTTTACATAGAAGAATTAAACCCATATGGATATTGTAATAAAAAATCTATTTTTCTATTTTACGTGTATTATCAGAATTGAAGTAACCCATATAAAAATTTTAATGTGATGGCCGTTTTTTGCATGTCTGCCTTTGCTTCTGTTTAATGTTCCTATTTCCACTTGCTAATGTTACAACTCTCTGAGGCATATTATACTTACTCTGCAGCACTAAGTGCTCTTGACCGTGATGTACCTTTCAAAATGACTTGTGTTTTTATGTGCTTTCACACCTCTGTAAGTCAAAGTAATATCTTGAGTGTTGTCTTTCTGTTTGCCCTAGCTTATGGAATGGATTTCTCAGGTTGTTCTTCAGAGAGACTACTTAGCAGATAGTGGAACAAAATGGATGAGGGGAAAAAAAAGGACAAATGCTTAGTTTTTACCCACCAAAGGAAAGTGTTGTTCCTTTTTTTGAAGGAACTTTTAAAACATTTTGATCAGGGATTTTTTTATGTTAGAGCTAAACTGCACACAAAGTGACTGCAATCGATTATGAAGATATTTGGGTGACCTTTAAATTTGCAAATTCAGGAACCAATAAGGAATCTAGCTACTATACACAGAGCAGTTTCTTAGCTGAAGGTGCAGTATAGGTGTATGTTTGACTTAGTTGTTTACAACCTGTCTGATTCTTAGGATGATGGCAGAGATATTTTACCCTTCTTCCTGTCCTAAAGGCTATGTGCCCCAGCAATTCTGCTGCTGTTGCTGGTTGAAGATTAAAATACTCTGTCTAGGTATCTTCAGTCTTCACCTAGGATGAAATATAAGTAGAAAATGGTGAAACATCTGTATCCGTTTCTTTGCTAATGCCCCACTGTAGTCTTTATTTCTTAAAAGTAAATGAGAACCTTCGGTCATGTTGCATATTGTAAATTAAATCAGAGTTGCTAAGCCAGTGACCAATATAAATTCTGGATAGATCTGTTTCCTTGTCTCAGTGATTATATATTTTCATTTATTTCTGGAGGGGGGGGAAACGTGATTACTATTTAGCAAAAATACAATGTAATCTTCAGTATTGTAAGAATTAACAGAGGGCCAATATTAATGGAGGATTGTGTCTCACCGGTGTGAGAACTTTTTTTTTTTTTTTTTTCTCTTTTTGTATGTGAAATACAAATTCAAGGCAGCCTCCACAGGTTTGGCTGCAGGTAACTGTTTAATGCAATTATTTCCATTATTCTTGTCTCTGTTTCTAACAGCTGTTTTTAAATGCTAACAATAAAGTGGCAGACAAGAGTGAGAAAGACCTTGCCAACAAATTACTGACAGAAATGAATGAGGACCAGGTACCTACCTAACCTCTATTTTGCTTCAACTGAAGTCAAGACACAATCACAGGAAAATTTGATTCTTGTGCTTCACCTTAACCATCCTCTTTAAGCCTTCTGCAGCAAGAGGAACTTGTGTTGCTGCACACATCAGTATTTGCTGTCTCTGGTAAAAGATTCTTCTGAATAACAGATTGAATTCAACCTCAGTTTTGTTCATCTGCTTCAAATTGCAGATATTTGCAATAGATTTGAGCCTCAGTTATGCTTCTTTTAAGGAAAAGGTGAAGTACATGAATGGAATCCGAAGAAATTCTATCAACTTGGTGGTGATTTCCTGCCCCCCCCCCCCCCCCTTTCCTCTTTTTTGCTTCTTTGTCTCAGCACTGTGGTGTTTTGGATTCTGGGGCCTTATTTGTGAATCTCAGTGGTTGTATTTGTCCTGATTCTTTGCTTGTCATCAAGAACAGATGTTCACAAAACAATGGACAGGCTGAATCAGGGAGGTGGGAATAGCCTGGTTCTTAAATTTTCCCAAATAATGTGGAAAGTTTCAAATGCAATTTGTTGTTGTATTAATTTTATAGTAGAATTATTTGTTCTGATTAAAAATGCAGAGAAATGCTAAATACAAGGTATGGTAATCTACAAATTGTGATTCTAACTAACAGCTTTGGCTTTTTTAGAAACTTAGTGTGACACTCTAACCGCATGTAAATGTTTTTTCATGTCTGACACCGTCTTCTGATTCTTGATGCTTTTTTCATTTTCAAAATATGTCTGATATGCATATAATATTTCAGAGATGACAAAACAGTATGTTTATTTGCACAGTTTTGCTAATTAGGTGTACAGATGGATGCGAAATAGTGCTCCAACACTTTTATTCACCATAGAAATATCAAACCACCATAGAAATATCAAACCACCATAGAAATATCAAACCACCATAGAAATATCAAACCACCATAGAAATATCAAACCACCATAGAAATATCAAACCACCATAGAAATATCAAACCACCATAGAAATATCAAACCACCATAGAAATATCAAACCAGAATTATAGGAAAAAACTCAAAAGATGACTTAAATTGGAAAAAGAGATGTTGATTTAATGCAACAAGGCTATGGGTGAGGCAGCCACCTTACTATGCTGGTGTGACTTATCTCTTTATAATTTGTGTGCGTGTGTTGCATGGGTGTGTAGGCATTTGGATGGAAAAGAAAGCACTTTATATGAACTGCAGGTGCCTGATTCTCCAGCATCACACACACACATATTGCAAGAGGCTTCCTAATTTGTTTTCCTCCCTCCCTCTTGAGGTTGTCCATTAGCCGCATGAGGAAAACCTGTTTGTCCATCAGAATATTTGAAGTGCAATGTGTGTTGTGAATGCTTCTCTCCTCTTGAAGTATGTGGCTAGTTGTCTACTGTTATGTAATTCCGTGTAGGCTGTGGGGTTATGAAATCTTGACTGGTGGGGAGATGATTTTTTGAAGCATGTAGCAAACTCTTGGTTTCCCTCCTGGCAGGAGGGCACAGTATAGATTTTGGAGCTGAACTGTCTTTGCGCATTTGTGTATAACTTCTGTACCTGCTACTTTCAGGTGTTTCAGGGACATCTAGACTGCTTGGCAGTATCAACCATTCAAGCCCTCACAGCAGTAATGCACAATTCTCCAGCTGCTAAGGTAAGAGTATGGTGAGGTCTGTCTGCACTAGGCTTCTTGATCTTGTTTCCAGTTAGTGTTTCTATCACAACGTCTTGATGAATTTTGTTAATGAAGCTGAGCAGATTGTGGTTGTGCGTTCCTGCCAGATAGAAATAGGTGATTAGCATCCCTTATCGCTTTATATGTGTCTAGTGGCTGGACACGGAGCCATCTTTCTATCAAAACTGGAAGATCAGTGTGTTATGGCAGTTGGAACCTTTGTGTAAAGGAAGTACATCGTTACTTGTGCCATGAATATGCAAGGTGGAATTAATGGGTATTTGCAGCAGTTTTCAGGCAGGAGTCTGTGTTGTAGCTTTATCATGACTTTAAACTAACCTAGGACAATATTGCTGTCCGAATGGTGGTCTTGCCATTCCTCTGCCCTTCCTTTGTAGTTATTCTTGTGGTTTGTTAAATGTATAAGTTGTGGTTAGCTTGTGAATCTGAGTAGAAGCTAAGCCCACAGAAAAATAGTGTATTTATTCTTAGATTACTGAATTCATTAGATTCACCCTGTGGTTGAATGATTCTCTAGTCTTGGCCTAGGGAAAGGGATGTGGCTGCACATTGGAGGCTAAAGAGTGGGAGTCATCTGATTTGGTTGCCACTTGGAGTACAGTCTGAGTGCGAAATGACAGGGTCAGTTATGCTTCTCCAGAGCATTACTTGGAGTGCTCACTGACTCTGGAAGGCCTGGGAAGAGTTGTAAGTTGGAGGTGGGGACTGGCTGTGATTGACAAATGGTCAGTAAAGTTTTCCATTGTACTTTCACTGCAACATACATATATTTTCTTTCTGTATTTACTTAAGCAGTTATATCACTTCTTACAGAATCATCCTTTTAAAAAAAAAAAGTCTGAATTTCAGTGCAGAATGCAGCTGGGAGTATCCATTCTATATATGTTATGTTGGCTGTTTACTAACTAAACCATAAATGGGTGCTACAGTTTGGATTTCAGTGCTTGATTATTTTTTTTTCTTCATGTAAAATCAATTAGTTTTCAGACAAACTTCCTTGGAACACTTTTCTAATTTTTGAAGTGGTTCGGATGAGTGGTTTTAAATCAAGCTGGTCTAGGAAAATCTCACTCAAAAATTAATACCTGAATACTTCTAATTCTCATTGTAATAATTTCATGCTATAGTTTGCATTAAAAAAATAAAGCTTTTAGTATTTTGTGATAGAATTAACATTTTGATTATACCAAAGCAATTATATTCTTGTATAGGTAATTATTAAAATATAACTTTGATCTTTTATTTGTTTATCTATGTGCTGCAGTGAGATCTTTCTCATCTGCAGCATGCTAGAGATGTATTATCTTTTTGATAATACATCCATTGTGCTATAGCACGTAAAACTTTATTCTTGCATTCTAATTATTTTCTGTTAAGTTAGAACCTGCTGCAGTAGATGGGATTTTTTTGTCCATTTTATTTGTTAGTGAGACTGGGATTTTTATCCTCAGGAGGTCTTCAAGGAGAGGATTGGTTATGCACACATATATGAGGTACTAAAATCGCTGGGTCAGCCCTCACGGGAATTGCTGGAAGAACTCATGAATATGGTGAGATGTGCTTGTTTTGAATGCTAAAATGCTTACATCTTTTAAACAGTACTTCTAGCCCTATTTTATTGTATTTCACGTCTGAGTTCTCTGCTGTTTTTCAGGCTGTTGAAGGTGACCACATGGCTGTTGGGATCCTAGGCATTAGTAATGTCCAGCCCTTATTGCTGCTTATCCAGTGGCTTCCAGAACTAGAGTCGCATGACCTGCAGATTTTCATCTCAAATTGGTTGAGGCGAATCTGCTGTATTAACAGACAGAGTCGTGCCACGTGTGTCAATGCGAACATGGTCATCCGTATCATTGAGACACTAAATTCCCACTCTGCACTCCATTGTACTTGTGCAGAGAACCTCATTGCCCTTCTGGGCTCTTTGGGGAGCCAGTCAATGGGCTCAGAAGAACTGCTTCAACTAATACGGCTCCTGAGGACTGAGGAACCAAAATGTGCTCACCCTTATGTTGTTCCAGTGATGCGAGCCATTCTAGCAATGGCTCGGAAGCAGGGCATGGCTAGTGCCTTGCAGTATTTCAACTTGTACCACAGCATGGCCGGAATTGCAGTTCCATCAATTCATAAGTGGCCAGGCTCTGCATTTTCTTTCAACGCTTGGCTCTGCCTTGACCAGGACCGGGTGGACCCTAGCACAACTAGCAAAAGTGGCAAGAGGAAGCAACTCTATAGGTATAGTTACTATAACTGCTTCAAAAGCACAAATCTAGGTCATCTGTTCCCTGTGGCATATGGTACCCTATGACATGTGGTACTTCTGCTTATCTTCATAGAATGCAATATATGGTGCTGAGTTTGTGAAAGGGAGCAGTTTCATCTGTCATCAGAGCCAGGCTGCATTACAGAAAGAAGCATGTAATTTCTCAGTTGTAATACTTTCTTGTCTATGGTTTCAATATCCATAGCTCCAAATTTTGTTAAGGTTCATAGCTTAAACCACCAACCAAAACCCTCCGAAACACCCCACCCCAAAACAGAACAGCCTTCCCACTGTTTCTTGTAAGTAATGGAATCTGTTTTCTATTTGACAGCACAATGAAAAGGACACCTTCGTTAGTAGGTAGACATGGACTGTCTACAAATTTAACTTTGTAGACAATGGGTGCAGTAGATAGACAATAGAACAATGGGTCACTAGCATTCAGCAGCAAACAAAATGCAGAATGGAGGAATACTCATTGAAGAATTTCTCACTCCCTTTAGTTCATTTTACTGCGCTACAGTTTCAGGGGAAATGTTGAAGAATGGAATTCCAGTCATAACAGAATTAGTATTTGTCAGACCTCTGTGTCTTAGACTATTACTTCTGTTTATTAATAATAGTGGTGGCAGGTAGAGACCTCTTGGATTTCTGTGGCTGCCCTGTGTATTTGTATAGCACAGCCCTAATGAAGGATGCCACCTGATGAACTGCCACAACTCTGTTTCCAGAGTTTGTCAGTGTGTCCCACTAAAGATCTTAAGTAGACTGTAGTTCTAGAAAACTGGGGTGGAATTGCACCACAAAGTGAAAAAGCTGCCATTGAATTTCAATGTGGTGATATTAGATCACTAACTGACTGGTTTTCTATCATTTACATACAGTTTTGAAGACATTATTCTAGTTTTGGGAAGCTAAAGTAGTAGTGTATTGAAATTAAAATGTTTAAAATACCAGTTTCTGCTTGAAATCTTAAGCACACAACTGAATTAAAAATCATTACAGTGTTTAATTGTAAGACAGCTTACATCTGTTGAGGTTGTCTGTAACATTGATGCTTTCTGTGTTTGTATTTGTGTTTTACATTGATAGATACAGATATTTGATAGTACAGTAGTTAATGTATCCACTTGGAATAACGGTACGTAAGGGTGTGTAGCAGGTTTTGATAGCAGTTCACAATTTCTTAAAAAAAATGAAATGTTTCTCAATGCAAACCTGTGCTTGCAGGGCTTATTTATAGGTAGCTGATTTTCCTCATCATATGGGTGAAATAAGATATATAAGAATGTGACTACATTTACATTTTGCACTAAGATAAGGTTCTTGCTCACAGATTAAAAAAAGTCATGGATCACACTTATTGTCTCATATAACAGTTTTAATGCAGATTTGTCTATAAAATTAAAGATTAAGCTTTCTCCATTTTCTAGAAGAGTTCTTCTATGTGCTGTTTTGGTCTTTAAAATAAATAAAATCTCTGTACACAACACTATGATGTGAAACAAGGGAAATGGCAAAAACCTATCTAACAACTGTAACACTGTCACGAATCTGCATGCAGTATTGGCAGCTTTACCGGGGCTGATGGACACAATTTAATTGATAGATAACAGCACATGTTGCAGACCAGTCTCTTTTTTATGACAATATTGTAGTTTCCAGAGACTGCAGTGGGCAGGACATTGTAGCAGAACCATCTTAAGCTGTGTGGGTCAAACTGAAGCATTACTTGTGGGGACTGAGATTATGTTTTCATGTAAAAGATGGATAACTACAAGCTGCTTTGGCAGCTTTGTGGATCACCTTTGGCCTGCATGTCCTGTCCTCACTTGGAGTCCCTTCCTTGAGGCAGTTGTTGGTTTTGGTTTTTTTTTTTTTTTGAACAAGAGTAACAGCCAGCCAGTCAAATAGTAAATATTGGGCCAGTGACAAATGGCTTTACTTGGTTCTCTCCTTAGTGAATGTAGTGTTAGGTGATTTCCAGTTGTTTTCATGAAGTAAGTCCTTGATTGTGTATTGTATTGTCTTTTTCTGTAGCTTTTTTACAGGAAGTGGTATGGGGTTTGAAGCATTTATCACATACTCTGGGGTATTGGTGGTTGCAGTTTGCACGAAGAGGGAATATGCAACAGTGATGCTGCCTGATCATTGTTTTTTTGACTCTCTCTGGGTAAGAGGTGATACTGAAAGAAATTTTCTTTAGTACTGTTAGCTCAGACATCAAAGTTAATTTTTTGTTTTACAAATGGTGTATTTTATAATATTTAAATAATTCATTGCATAAGAACAGATCTAATCTCAAAAAATGCAAGCAATTTCCATGTAGATTAGTGATTGATTGAGCTAAATTATGCCTGTGTTACTAAGCATTTGTTATTGATAAGCTGGTTACAGCATTGTGTTTAAGAGGTTTTTAACATGCAGATTTTTTTTAATATTGAATTACAACAAGCATAGGTGGCTGTGATGCTATGTGAAGGAATAAAATGTGCTACTGTGTTTCTACCTCGGCCTTTTCTATTCCCATACTTAAGGACCGATATGCATTAACATGAAAGAGCTGTATCTTTCTCTTTAAAAAAATGTTTACATGTAAACTACTTCAAAATGGATGCAGCTGATAGGAAGTCTTTTCTTCTTGATGCTTTGGATTTATTTTCTTAAGTGATTTCCTAACCAGATAAGTAGAGATGAAGTTAAATATTTCCATACAGTCAATTCACTGCTTTTTGGTAATGTCTTAATTATTTTATATTGCTTAACCAGCACAACATAACTATTGTTCACATGCCTGGAAAGAGGCCCTTTGGTCAGAGCCTTGTGTACATCTACGTCAATGGACAGCAGAAAATCTCTGCCCCACTTCGATTCCCTGCCATGAATGAAGTAAGTTCACCTTCTGAGTCATACCTCTGTTCTGATGAGCTCTCGTAGAACAATAAGAACATAGTTGGATTTTTTAATTTGGAAATTGTGTAAGAGTTTAAGATAGCTTAGTCTATTGCTAATAAGCTTCTGTTCAACTTGGGACAGTGTCCAGAGTATCAATTTGGAGTATAACTAAACAAGCATTAATTAATTGTTAGTTGTCTCAGTTTAAAAACAAAACAAAAACCAGATTACCTTGATTAGATTGTGGGATTTTCCTTGAAATAATTACCTGACCATACTGACATAATTTATGGGTAAATTGTAATAAATCACAGCTCTGCCAGTAGGATTGGTGTGACAATACTCAATGAGGAATGTTCCCTGTTATTTTCAGCAATAACTTTTTTTTATTTCTGTTTTCTCTATGTTCCCTTAATATGCTAATCTTATACCTGCTTTGTTAGCTGGATAAGCAGTTTACATGCAGTTAATCTAACCACTCTGAATGTGTGCACCTTTAGTGTAAAACAAAAACCACCACACTAGCCATCTAAATGTTTAGTTTTCTTTGTAAGCATTGTCCATTCTTTTTGTGGAACAAATCCATTGTAAACTAGATTACAACACTGAACATTCTTCCCTCTCTTGTAAGTCCTAATTTGACATTTATTAAATATGTTGACTAAACACTTAAATTTGGCACAATCATAGTAGGAGCGGTATAACACTTAAAAAAGGAGAGTAAATGTAATTTCTTTTGCGAGATAAAACTCTGGATTTTAGCCCATCTGTAGAATAAGCTCTCAAAGTAGCTAAAAAGTAGAGTGAGTAAGCTTCCCATGAGATTATCTATTTGAGTGGAGAAACTGATACAAGAAACGTACAGTAGCAGATATGCTGGGCTAGTATTTTGCAACATAATCTAGAAGAGGAGTGTTTACCCAGGGTATCTGGAGCACCGTCCTTCCTGGCTCTGCTCCTGCCACAGGTCACACAACAGTTGAAGTGACCAAATTGCTCTTAATTGGAGAAAGGACACTCTCTGCTGTCTGGAAAGTATATGCTCTTTTTTGGCCTGCTCTGTTGGATTATTTCTTTTCCAGGGCGCACCAGAACTTGTTGCTCTTGGTTTGATTTATTTAGTTCAGGTTTGCCAGAGATAGTCTTCAGATTTACTTTGTAAACTGTGAATAAAGGAGGTTAGGTTTACAGTATGTGTTTTTGTTTTCTTTCTTCTATGTGTGACTCTCCAGTCTTTCACTTCTTGCTGTATTGGTTCAGCTGGTCAAAGAACAACAACTCCTCCTCCATCTCAGATACCAGATCCTCCTTTTTCCTCCCCTATTATGCCCCATCGGACATCACTTGGGGGCATACTGACTACAGGAAATTGGGGTGGGATGCTTGGAAAACCGGAGCTCATCACCAAGATGATCTCAGCTGGGACTCAGGACAGTGAATGGGGGTGTCCAACATCTTTGGAGGGCCAGCTGGGATCAGTTATCATCTTTCATGAAGCACTGCAACCTCCTCAGGTGAAAGCATTATATTTAGCAGGTAAGTGGTGATTGTACTGGTTTTAGTGGAATAAAACGAGTAAGTTATGGAGAGGACTCCACTGAGCTTTGCTCTACACAGTCACATAATAAAGAAGATACAATCCAGAAGAACTGCAGAGCTGACCTAAGTGAAAGGGCCCTATAACAAATAAGTTTTAAATGGAATGATAAGTATTTTATGAAGTTTTATTTAAAATGTTATGTTTGCATAAGCTCATCCATTTATCTTGTGTATAGACCTGCCAAAATCAAAATGTTAGGTAGTATTTTAACTTGTAAGTTCTTCATTTTTGCTACTGTTTGCCTACCTGGGAATTTCCATTTGAGATTCTTTAAAGTATTGCCCTTGTTTTGATAGGCCACTTAAAGGTGATTTATACTGGAGGATCTTTCCACAAGAATTAATAATTAAGGGGTCATTTTAAAATATTCTGATAAGCTATGTCTTACAGTTCAAGGTGCTAGCAATTAGGTTCCATAATAACTTGAGGTTGCTAGAGATTAGTATAAAACCACTTCCATCATTTAAAGGAAATATTTTGTATTACTAAACAAAACTGAACTATCTTGAAGATTACTCGTTTTCTAGACAGGTAGGCTTGATGACAGAGATTGGTGACAAATATGAAATAGATATTTGTAAAGACAGAAATGTTAGAACTGTTTGAATGTATATAAAAAAATCCTTCTTTGTAGTTTAGCTTTTTATCAAGAATATTTCTTTTTAAGCAAACCCTATGGAAGGAATGATTTAAGTCATAGAGACTACTTCAAAGCATGTCTCAAATAGGTATGGCTCAGTGTGTCCTATTTGTTATTACAGCAAAGTATAGTAGTACAAAACTTGTGAAGGTCAGCATTAATATCCAGTGGACTCATAAATATATATGTTATAAATAAATAATTTTATATAAATTTTTTATATATTTTTAATAGGTCCAAACTGTTTAACTCCATGGAAGTCTCAAGAGGCTGAAGTAGCAGATCTCCCCAGTAAGGTGCTGCTTCATTATACACCAAAGGTATGAAACAATACATAATTTCTCTTCAATTACACAGCGTGCAGTAATTTCACAGTATGTTCTAGATGTTTTGGTGGGTTTTTTTTCTTTTTTTTTTTCTTTGCTATTGCTATTTCATAGAACAGGTGAGCCTGCCATCTTTACGCTGGGGTGGTTATGGGAAGATCAGGAGCAGTGAGAGCTTTCTTAAACTGTAGTCTTGTGCAGAGATAATAGGTTTTGTTCTTGTTCGACAAAAGGACAGAATTATTTTGCACAATGGTGAATGTCAAATCTAAGATAACATATGTTCTGGGGGTTCTAAATTCTTTCATCCTTTAATATCAACACAATGACACTAACTTCCTGAAACGTATTATGTATCATTCAGAAATCTTATGTGTTCAAGGATCTGTAACTTGTTTCCTAAGTGATATTGTAGCCTCTTCATTTGTTTAACAGGCCTGCAGAAACCCAATTTGTCTTGACCTGTCTGCAAATCTTTTACATGGAAGACTAACTGGAAACAAAGTAGTGAACTGGGACATCAAGGTAAGTGCATGTGAAGAAGCAGAACCTGATATAAATATGACAGTGGTTGTATATGTTCATCTAACTTTTTGAATGCTTGAAACTATCATCGTAATGTAAATGACATTTAGCAGATACAGCATGTTTTTGTAATTTGAAGTAATGGATTAATCCTGTAGCTGGAGTAGAATTACATTACATTTATTGAGAACTTACAAAGGCTACTGCTCTTAATGGCATAGATAATGCATTAAGATATTTTGTGGTAGCTTACTACTCTTCATAATCTGTTCAATGCCTGTTGTGTATTGAAAGCATTTTGTCATCTCTAGGGGATTCTGTCATGGTTTTCCTGCAGTCTTAAACTCTGAATTAGATTAGTAGGGTTAACACTTGTGACTTTTGCTGTGTTAGTCATGTAAAAAAAATAATTACTGAATTACAGACTAACTTCACCAGAAAACAAGGTGTGGAGTTAAAATACTACAAGAATCTAGAAATTTTTTAAGAGATAAGTTAATCTAGTTACCTTATTTACTTTTGGTTTGGGATCGGCAGGACTATATGATGTTGCAGTCCAAAAGCCTCATGTCAGAGAAAACACCAGTATTCACCAAAGTGTTAGACCTTATTTTGTCTCTGCTATACACTAATTGTCCAATATTTTTTCCTTATTGTTGGACACATTGGGATATCTGATCCTTACAGGCTATGCAAATCATCTTTTAACTTTTGCTAGCAGTTATAAACAGAACACTACTGCTATGTTAGTATTGGAGCTTAAAATGTAACATTTTCTGGCTAAACCTGTTTCTAGTCTTCTGCTCAAATACTCTCTTATAGCAAAACTGTCTTATATTTTGGGGTTTGGTTTTTATTTTGTTTTCTTAACCAACACATAGGGTCCTTATGTCCTTCTGGTTACTCAGTTAATTTCTCAGTCTCATGCCACCAACAGTTCAGATCTGACTTTATACTTCAGAATTAAAACTCACAGTTTTGTCAACTCAACACTGCCAATGACATTTAGTATTAGTGGTTTAGACTTTCTTGATGGTCCACAAACAGAATACCGTTTAGGCAAGTTATGTATCCATTAGATGTCTTCTGCATAAAATGCCAAATGATCTTCTGCTTGCTAGTTGATGAAGAGGAGGAGGAAACCATGACATTCACACCAGCTTAATAAATACCTTTGTGTACCTGTCTGCTTATTTGTTCTCTGATCGCTAACACATATTAACATCAAAAATCACAGTCAGGCTTAGCTCTGCACATGAGGAAATCAAGTTATTTGCAGCATGAGAGTTTGACTGAGAAACAGTGAAATAAATAAGGATTTATTTCTTTTAAATTTTGATAGGATACATCCAGTTCTGTTTTATAGGCAGAATCTTTGATTAAGGACTCTTAGCTTTGAGAAAAAATAAACTCCAAAGTCTCAGTGTAGAAAACTTGTCAGTAGAATACCACATCTTGTTTTGTCTTCAGGAAAAATGTACGAACAAATAAATACAAGCCACTTTTTTTTTTAAGAACAGTGAACAATCAACTGTGCTAGCAGACTAATTAATAAGGTAGTATTGTTGGAGTTACACTGTGCATATGCTGACTTGTGGAGATTAATATTAAGAAAATCCAGACACTAGGTAGTAAATTTTGCTATTATATGAATAGTTTGAAAATACTGCAATTTCTTCTCTTCGGAAGAGGAGTGTTTATATCTCTAGCTTTATGGGAAAGCATATTGTGAGTACAAGTTTTAGGAGAATCATTCATTAACAAACATGATGTGATTTAGCACCCTCTTGAGGAGGACTAGAGTGAGGAAAAAACACAAGAGCTGATGAGCTCATGAGGAGATAGGTATGGCCTAGAAGGAGCTAGTTACTGCTGTCTTGTGGTTCAGATAAATTCTGTTGTTCAACTTTAAGTTGATTTCTGTTTCCAAAAGCTGCAAGTCTGTGGTCCCTCTTGTTTTGCTCAACGAACGTAGAAATCTTCATCCATAAGATAAATTTTGCAGATATTAAAAAAATTCTTAATTTAACTGCTCAATTTTGTTAAATTCACCTTAATAAATGTGAACTGGAGAGGGGACATCATAAAGACACATGGAGCAGAGTAACAATTGAAAAAGTAGAAAATGATGGAGAAGAAAAGGATAGTTTTCTCTGCTTCTACCTAACATTTCTGACTGGGAAGGTGGAATGGTATCACACGTTAATAGACTGGCTTACAGGATGTTGGGGTTTTTTCACTGTTAAAATTTTACTACACAATGGTTTTCATTGGACTAAGCTGGGCAATTTGAATAGGCTTGCTGAGACTGTGATTTTCTAAGTGACATTGTGAATCACTTCTAGAAATCTTGTGATTTCAATGTGCTATGCTTTACCACAAGAAGCATTGTTTGAAGTCTCATGCTATCCTGGCTTGTAAGGAGGCAGGAAAAAAGGGGGCTTAGGAGACCTGAATCTTAAAAAGAGGCTTAGCATTGAGGTATGTGAAAAGTTACTTTAAAAAAATTAATCAAATTTTATTTTTTAATTGCCTGAAGTTGAAATCTTACAGGAATATAATTAAAGCACAGATGTGTATAATCTTTTCTCACTGCTTGCTACAAGTAACTTAGAAATCGGGAAAATATGTTTTTCCTGTTTTTCAAATATATTTAGCAGAAGATTCTTTCTAATGTTTGTATCCTTCAGTTTCCCATGTTTATGTGGTGTGCAGGAGGAAGGAAATGTAAAAATGCACACTTAAAACAAGAGCTGACAGGAAGGCATGTGTGTAATTCCAGTGTCTAAAACTTGGTCAGCTCTGTTGTTAACCACAGTGTTTTAAACTAGTTTCAAAGTGGCATGTGAATAATTTGTGAGTATGTAAGGTTTCTTGTATTTGGAGTAAATTTCTGTTATGTAGTCTAGAGGATTTTCTTTATGGTGATGTTTTTCCTCCCTTTTCTCTTGATTTAGGATATGATCAACTGTATTGGTGGAGTAAATGTGCTGTTTCCATTGCTGGAGCAGATCAGTGTTCTTGGTGGACGGGTGCCTGAGAAGTCTGAAGGGGAAACTCTACCTCCAGAACTAGTTACTCCTGTAGAGGGAGACTGGGTGGTATTGTCATCCACGAAGGCGTCAGGTCCGAAAGTGCAGTTGAACTGCAATAACTTTTATGCTTGATTTTTTAAAAAGTCTTCCTGTGACAGCAAACTGTTTTATTATGTGCTGGCTTTTCTGGAGTACCTATGTAAAGCTGAAAGGATCACTCTCTTCCTAGATAGGACGTGAATACTGAACCCCAAGAGTTCAGCACTGTGTAAAATTAACTTACTAACATATTTTAAATATAGCAATATTTAATAATGTTGTTTTTCTTTTCATGATTTACTATTACATTAGTATAAAAGTATGCAGTTTTAAAATTTCTATTCTGAAAAGATTGTTCTGATTATTCTGAGAAATGTTTGATGCAAAGCCTACTAATATCAACAGGAGGAGCTTTACTACACCTTAAGTCAGAACCACACGAAGATGTTGCAGCATCAGAACAATATTGTTTAGCCTTTAGCCAAACTTCTATTTTCTTAGGAGAATGTTCAGACTCCTACCTTGTCCAAACAGTCAGATTTTAATATTAAAAAAAAAAGGAAAGGAAGCTTTAAGAATAGATTTTTTTAAAAACTATGCTAATATTGAAGATGAACTTTGATTTTTTTAACAGAAACTACTGGGAAATCAGACCTTGAAAGGGAGAACAGCATTTTTTGTTTCAAATATGAAATGGTGGAGTGAAATTTAAGAAAGTATCTTTTTCTCTCTGTCTCTTAATTTTTAGTGTATCATGGCTAGAATGTGTCAGTGTGCAACTACACAGGGAGAATAACTGTAGCATATGTAAAAAATTGTAACTAAAAGAGAAGTTTGTCTGTAACCTGCAGCCAGATGGATGAAGCAACTGAAGTCAGAACTGGGGTCACTTAGCTCAGGAGAGGCATGGAATGACTATGACTCTGCACTGGAAAAAATTTAAAGACAGCCTACAGATAGGGAACAAACAGAAAAGGAGTTGAGAAGTTCAGGAAATAGTGAGGAATGTGAACACTTCATTTTACTTCTTCCCATCTGTGATTATGCAGTGGTCCAAGAATAAACCGTGAGGTTTTTGCTACTGTTGTGTTTTGCAGAAGCACGCTTGGAGAAGAACATTGTTGCAACTTTCATCTTGATGATAAAACACTTTATTCAGAGACACCATGTTAATCAAGAAAATCTCATTCACTCCCATGGAGTTGCCACCTTAGGAGCCTTGTTACAGAAGGTAACAGGATTTTTAAAAAATGAAGTTTATTAGGATATTCAGTATTTTGAGTGCTAAAAGCTGTTGTTATTTTGAAAGGTGCCAAGCAACTTAATGGATGTGAATGTACTGATGGCTGTACAGTTGTTGATAGAGCAAGTCTCAGTAGAAAAGAACGTGCAGCTTTTGCAACAGATGTACCAACACTTACTTTTTGACTTCAGTATCTGGAACAGTGGGGACTTCCCGTTCAGAATTGGTGAGCTCTTGGACAACTGTGCAAAGACACAGTACTCTTCACTTGACATAAATCTTTATCTAGGTTCTAATAGAAAACTTTGTATTGTAGGACATATACAATATCTTTCTACTATCATCAAAGACAGCAGAAGACTATTCAGAAAGAAATATGGTGTGCAGTTTCTTCTAGACACACTCAGGATTTATTACGGGTATGAGTTTTACTTCTTCAAACTCCTCCTCATTTCTTGTATGTGTCTGTTGTGTTTTTTTCCCATCACCCTCGTGAGGAAATTAATAAATAAAAGTGCAGGTTGGCTTTTGGTGGTTGATTTACTTTTCAAAATGGCATTATTTTTTTTCCTATTTGACTTGCTACTTTTCCCTGACTTTAATTTTTATGATAGGATTATATAAAATTTATGTCAATAATACTAGAAATGCTTGGAAAAGTCATTAAAACTACAAAATTGAGGGACTTGTCAACAATGTGAATTAGGTCATAAAACATTACCATTATGAAAACAGAGGATATTTATAATTTTAAGTTCTTTTATATCCTTGTAGAATTTGAAGTAGGACTTTTTTAGGAATTTAAAATTAACTTTCAGTCTTGGTGATTTGTATCTTCATATGAATATAGTTATGTCATTGAGGAAGATTGGCTAGAGACCTTGCCCTTCCCTTTATAAAGTGGGGAGGGGGGGAACCTGTATCCAGAGCAGTACAAGTCTACATTTCAGGGCTTTTATAGACTTGGTAAGTCTCATCTACTATTGCTTATTACTATTCAGTTGCCCCACTTCAGTAAAAATTGATAGCTTGTGCCATGATATCTTGGTAGAAGAAAAATTACAAAACTAGCACAGTCAAGTTGTTATTAATGAGTCATGAAGAACTTCCTTAGGTTGCTTTTCCTGTCTGTTGATGTATAGGAATGGCTGTAAAGACAGTGATTTGGCTCCTGATGACCTAAGAACAATACGGACATCCCTCTATGGGCTGATCAAATATTTCCTGAGCAAAGGTGGAACACATGAAGAAATACAGAGCATTGTAGGATACATAGCTGCCACCAGTGAAGAGGAGCAGGTACCCAATATGGCATAAATTAATAGTTTAAACTATACGTGTTTTGGTTTCACTTCTTGGTGTTTAGAAATTTTGTGTGCTTAAAAGAGAGGGCAACAAAAAAGCAAAAAAGATCACAAGCAAAGTGTTCTTGATGCGCGGTTCCATTTAGATGAACCTGAGAAAGGTTATAGAATTACACTGGAAACTTGACAAAGTGCTCTGCAGGTGGTCATATTTTTACTGGTTCTGGGGGTTCCCCCCTCCCCCTCTGAAGAGGTCAGAAAGCATATGATGTGTAATACTGCCATTAGAAAAGTTCCCTTAGTTTACAAACCCAAATGAATTGGACTTCAACTGATCAGAAGTTGTAACGATGTGGTTTCTATTTTGTAGACATCAACAGAACTTGAACTTGCTTTGTAGCTCTAATTACAGTTTGATAAGGTGTTCTGTATATAGAAAAAGTGTATCCAAAAAAGTCTGATTTTAACTGTAGTAATATTGGGCAGACAAAATGTCTATTTTGTAACAAGCAAAGGGTAAAATTTAAAAGGCGAGAAAATTTTACCCAAACAGAGCATGAAGTCTGAATGAACTGTGGATTAATTTTGTCTTAACTTTGTAGCTCTGTGGAATTCTGGATGTTCTCTTCAGCCTACTTCATTCCAGCCCAAGCCCAGATCAGCTTTTTTTATTGCTTTTTGAACCAGGGAATGCTGATATCCTTTACGCTCTGTTATTGCATCAAAGATACTCTGACAGGCTTAGAGAACTTGTGTTCAAGGTAATCAATTGAATTATATGTTCTTAAATTAATCAGTTGAACATAAATTTGTATTTTTCAATGGTCTAACTGCAGAAGTGTATGCAATTGTAAAGATACTAATCAGCCAACTTTTACTTTTTTCTTCTCTCTTCTGTTATGTTAGCTAGATGTTACTGTTTACTGCCATAGTCACAATGGAATTAGTGTTCTCTTTAAGTATTTGGATCTTTAAAAAGGAGGAAAAAAAAAAGAGTCCATGTTGAGTTAGCTTACAAAGTAAACTTTAAAAACAGTGGACCAGCATGTTATATCATACACAATTTAAGAGGTCTTTTGTTTATTTTGCATTTGTGCGTACTTTTTCTTGCAGATTGTAGAAGAGATGCTGAAATGCACTAAAGTTTATGAACGTAGCAAGCACCGTATGAGACTCAGGGAAGTGGGATACTCTGGGCTGGGGCTCCTTCTGAATGAATCACCAGTTACTGTTTCTCTTATTAAAAACCTTCTTAACCAAGTTCTGTACGCAGGTAATTGGCAAGTGTTGTGTCTACCATTAGTAAACTCCCTCTGCTCAGAGGCAAATGTATTTGTTTATTTTGTTCAGGAAAACCAGAGCTGTTACCTTACAGCTTTGAACAGTCAAAGTTCGCATTAGTCTTGGCTAGTGTTTTCTTAGTTCCCTGAAGTTTCTTCCCTTTACTACCTCTGGATGTAGAGGTGACCTCCAAGGCAATTTTTAATATTTAGCTTTTACATTCTCTTGCGTGATACTGTGTTGTTTTTTTCTTTCTCCCCTGCAGATCCTGCTGTGAATTATAAAGATCTCATAGCTGTAGTACACCTGGCACATAGATCAGATATAAACGTGAGAGTGGTTATCTGTAGAAAGGTTAGTTGTCTTTAAAACTGGAATACTGTCCTTTAAGCCCATAAACTGTACAGTGTTGTATCTTAATTATTTATTTGAGAGACAGTGGCAGTATTTATTGCTACTGCTTTCTTTAGCAATTATTTCTGTTAAACATGAAGCCCATCTGTCACTTAATGTTGAATTTTGTGTGTTCAAGTCCTTTTAAAAACCAAAACAAAAAGCAAAACCTCTATCATGATTCTCAAATAGCTTGTATTTTCTACAAGTACACTCCTCGAAGTACTGAGGATGCTTAAGACCATGATCAAAGTTTTGTTTGTATTCTTAATATGTTATTTTGATAGAACATATGCTTCAAAAGAGTTGTTGTGGATGCAGGGAAGAGACAGGGAAGAAGCCGTGACTTTTTCCTAAACTAAGCTCTCTCTAGCTTGTATCACTAGAATTAGTAGTCCTGAATGTAGCTGTGAGGCACTGTATTGTCTATTAAGACTTCTCAAAGTGAAAAAAGTAAAACAATAATATCGGTAAGCTATTAATATTGCATCCTTCTTAATTTTGTCTATTTAATAGTTCCTAATCAAGCATATTTTCTGTTCTAGGTATTTTTTTGTATACTAGTGGCCGAATAGGATTATTTGTTGTGATAACTGACTTTTGCAGGAATTATTGCAGAAGAGTGGCTGAAATATGAGGACTTACCAGTATGCTTTGATTGTTTTGATAGTTTCTTTTCTCCCCTACTCCTGATAATTTTTTCTTTTTTTCTCAAATATATATTTCTAATGAGAAAAATGATTTTGTGGCTTGTTTGCTTATTATTCAACCAATTGTGGCTCTTTTACAAGGTTCTGGAAAAAAAACCCACCCCAAAAAAACCCTCCAAAACTGTGTAAGATTGTAAAATGTCTAATTGAAATGCTAGAATGAATGCAGTTATGAGCTAAAATTAATGCGTAGGTATGGAATATCTTCTCCTATCCTTAGGTTTTACACCTTTTGCATTCCCAACTGGATGCAGCACAACAGATTTCTCTGCAGCTGGGCTGGCAGGACACTTTGATTAGACTGTTCCTGAAAGAAAACTCAGAGGTCAGAACTGGCTTGAAAGAGAACAGAGCCGATTCCTCAAGGGAAGAGGAAAAAAAGCCTCCTGCTGAAGAGCTTCAGAAACATCAACCTGATAAGACAGAGGGAGACAAAACTGGCAGCTTTGCATCTGTTAATGGTCTGTTTGATCAGTGGAGTTTAGAAGACAACAAATCCCTAGATGTCCCTGCTCATTTCTCTGTTATGCCACTGGAAGATGCATCCACAGCAGAGATGTCTTTTAGGACGGAGGACCAAGAAGAATTGTGGCACGGCAATCCTTCACATTTGAGTTTAGATCTGTCCAGTGTTGACTCTTACGAACTGGCTGATGTTGTGAATCAGATGACAGATAGCCAGCCCAGCACACCATCACCTATCGAGAACACAAAACCATTCTCTGGGCAGCCTGACAAAGAGCTGGGCAATATAAATGATGTGGGCTTCACCACTGATCTTTCTTTATTTGAAAACCAAGGAGTAAGTAATTCACTCCCATGTGGTTAATTTCTCCAAATGTCTGCAATTCCTCTTTACATTTTTTTAATCATCTCCCTGATGGATAATTACTGTTCCCCCCGCCCCCTCCATCTTCCAACAGAAAAGCAAACAATATAGCTCTTTCGTAGTGAGTAGGGGTACTTCCTTTTGTAATGTGTCTAGTTGGAATAGCTTTGATGTTAAAAAAACAAAACACAAACAAACAAAGAAAAAGCTACACACTCCCCCACCTTCTATATTTCAACATCCCTTATCTTCCATGGGAGGTCTGGAGCAGACTTGCTGTGAAAAAATCGTGGGTAGCTCAAGGTCAGGTTGAAATAATGATGTAGAAGTCAAGTCAGTATGCATTACAACATACAAGCAAGTCACAGTATCTTATATTTGAGTTTTCATGTATTTAGCAATTGGACTTTAGACTGCAGAGTTTTCAAAAATGCTGAAACATGCAAGCATAGGGACTGTGGTGAATAAGAAACATTTTGAAGGTTTTCTAAACTAGAAGGGCTGTAAATATTTCTCTTCTTTTGTAGGGGGGTGACAATGAACTCATACAGTTACTTACAGACATCCTACTATGTATAATGTGGAAAGGCATTGAAAAATCTGATGATGCTGCTTGGATTGAGAGAGGACAGGTGTTTTCTGCACTGACCAAACTGGGGATATCTAATGAGTTGCTGCGACCTTCTGATGAGATAAAACTCAAGTGAGTGTGTAGTTCAAGGATGGGTTCTTTCATCCCTTTTGAGGAAAAACAGAAAAAGTGAGATGCATTAGTGAAGCTGGGAAGGGGAGAGCGTTTCCCAACAAGATATATTTTTCTTTGCTCTCTCTTCACATACTGTCAGAAGTATATTCCACTACCTATTCAGTTGTGTCATGTGGCCATAAGGTTTTTGAAACTGTATTACTGGTTTCGTGAGCATCTCAAAATCTCTTTTACTTCTTTGGCTTATCAAGAAGACAGCAGTTATATCACTGCAGGCTAAGAGATTCAATTAAGTACTTAATTGGATTTTTTAAAAGCCACTTATACTTAAAACATGCAATAATTACTTTGGGATTTTGTTTTCCATACAGCTTGCTGGAGAAGATGTTAGAATGGTCAGTCACTGATAACAGAGATTCAAAAGCTCTCCCTACACATGCTGAAAATGCCTTCAAGCTCTTGTTAATTGTACAAGATTTCCTGCAGGCAGAAGGACTAGTTAATTCAAATTTATGGACAGAAAAGGTACAGTAACTGCATAATGGAAATACTGTATATAGGCTGAAATAGTAATGAAAAAGGTGTCAACTTGGATACCGTCATCCCTTCTAGGCATATGGTTTTAAACTGTAGATATTACAGAGTAAGGGTTCATAGTGGAATGGATTAGATTGCCTGTTAAAGAGTAAAAAAGTGTGACTACTTACTACAGGAAATACAGTTAATTTTACAAATTAAATAGGCCTGTAAGTGGTACTCTATTGAAAATCCAAGTCTCTTCAGACTGGAGACATGTTTAGAAAATGTAGGAGCTAATGAAACAGTTGTAGCCTAAGCAGATTTTGCACCGTTTATCAGCATGTATGACTTGTTGTGTGTGTCCTGAATAAAAGATCAGCCAAAACTCTGCTCTCAGTTGCAAGCTGAGAAATGTCACTTCTGGGCTTTGACCCGTATGGGAATTTCAACGTGATTTTGTGTGCGTATGTGCAAATAGCTCTGTTTTATGTATCAGAGTCAGAAATATGGGGTCTGAAGAAGAAAAAGCAAACACACTAAGTAGTAAGGTAAAGAAGCTTTCTGTAATCTGACTGTTTCTCCTGCCTTCTTGACATATATGTTGTAGACACCCATAATTTGCCTTATGTGTTTTCTGGCAGTGATCTTGCTTCCTTCACTGAGTTGTCATTGCTTTTCCATTTTTCAGGACTAAAGGGGAGAGGTATTAAATGGAAACCAGCATTATATCACGATAAATCCTTAAAAAATAATTTTTTAAGGCTACTTTAAAAAAAAATTGTAAAGAAAAAAAAAAAGAAAAAGGGGAAAAAAAAAAGTATAATGTTAAGAGTCATCAACACAGTAATTCCCAAGCTGTTCGCCAAAATGCCTGCTTATAAGTAAACATAGCTTAATCTTAAAGCTTTTGTTTGTTTTTTAAAAAGTCTCCTCGTGGTAAAAGCTTTGCCTTCTCTTGTGATCTAGCTTTGTGAAATCTAATTAGGAATGAGATCTGAACTTTGGAGCAATGAGAGTTGTGGTTATTGCCAACTCTGAATTGAAAATAACAGTACTTTCATAAATTATCTTCCACGGTGCCTGGGGAGAATTTAGGGCATGGTAATATTCTAAGGAGGACAGCTTTCAGTCTGCCACAGAAGCATTCATGTGATTCTGGGGCTTAACAAAAGAATGATTTTACATTTAAATAAATTATTAGGGAATGCATCGAGGTATAAGCAAACATGTCTGGATAGTGAAATGTGCTGTTTGCCTTGTGAAAACATACCTTTCACAAGGTTTGTATCATTTCCAGTATCAAACTACTGACAGAAAGGAACGTCTTCTAATTTTTTTTTTTAAAAGACATTAATAGTTGTTACGAAGTTTCAAACGTTCCACTAAATCAGATATTCATGAAAGAAGCCTTATTTTCCTTCTCAGGACACTATGCCTATTGCTATTGCTGGTAAATATACTAGTGTCACACTTAAATCATTAAAAATACAAAGCAAAAGAATGAAATAAAATCCTATATATACTGAACCCAGAAGTTGCAAATTGGTGTGGTGTCTGTGCTATTAGTAATAGTATCTTTTCAATTGTAGTAATCCTGCTCATGGAGTCTCTAACTTTTCTAAGGATATGGCATTTATAGAAAAAAGATAAGCATATATATTATATACTGGTTTTGGCTGTATTCAGGGGAGATTCTTGTTAACATGCTGGGCTAGGTAGATTTTTGTAGTCAGGAATTGTTTCAAATTACTGGTTTAACTGCAGTGTTCTGGGATTATTTTCTGCATTTGGGTAAGTTAGAAGTGTGAACACAGCCTCTTCTTCAGCTCTTTGAAATGATTGTGTCTCCAGCTGGAATAGCTGCTGTTAGTTATTTCATGCAAATCTTCTGTTTATCCAATAGCTCTTGGAAGAACTAGTGACTCTCATGGATAGCCTATCAGTCTGGTATTCTGCTGGCCTAGAAGCAACCAAGCTTTCACAGGTGCAAGTCCAATTGCTCCTTGGATTCATTGCACAAGATAACTTACAGGTTTGTTGCAAATTCCTGCAAGTCATGCTGTGTTTCAAGTGCATGTTTGATGTAGCTGTTGCAGTTTACGGGGGAGCCACTCATACTAGTGAGAAGACTGATGGCAGTCCTTCATTCTTGTATAGGGAAGATATTTTATTGGCTCTTAACATTTGCAAATGTACTCTACAGTCCTGTCAATCTGCACCTCCTGAGCATGAGAAAGAGGTAGAGGGCAAGGTGTTTGAAGATGGGACTATGTAGGCATTAGTGGCAGTAAGATAGTGATTCTGATCGTGACTTTTTGTTTCTACCATAAAATACATTTATTGGCAGTTTAGGGTTTACATACATTAAGTTCACGTGAACCTGGACTGTTCTGCCAAATCAACATTTGGAACAACGTTAGTAGAGCTGTGCTTGGAATATGAGCCCTTCAGTAAAGCCAGGATTGTTACTTCAGGTATATGACTGTCTTAATGCAGCTCTGACTTTGGGGTTGCAGCTGACTAGGGTTTGGTCATCGCAGGACGAATAAGTGATCAGTGCCCACATTTGATGCATGCGTGCCTTCAGGCTACCTGGGATGCAGCCAGAATATGTACATACTCCTGTGCTAAAAAGACAGTTGCTCAAAATTACTATTTTGAGGATTGCATTAATTTTTTGTTGTTTGTGTAGGTCTGTGCTATGGCAGCAGCCAAACTAAACACCCTCCTTCAGACCAAAGTAATTGAGAGCCAGCCTGAAGCATGCTATCTCTTGGGGAGGCTAGAAGGCATCTTGAGTAGATCAATTGAAGAGAAGACAGAAACTTACTCATTTTTGATTCCCCTTGTTCGGACATTGGTATCCAAGATTTATGAACTTCTCTTCATGAACCTGCATCTCCCTTCATTGCCTTCTACCAATGGCAGCCCGTCTTTCTTTGAGGACTTTCAAGAATACTGCAGCTCCAATGAGTGGCAAGTTTATATTGACAAATATGTAAGTAGTACATTATTTTTGTATCCTTTTCCCCCTCTTTTTAGCCATGAAAGCAGAGGAGAAATTACATTGTGCTTCTTGTTTTGTTTTGGTGGAACCAGATTATTCCAAATATGAAACAGTATGAAGAGAATTCTTTCAGACATGATCATGAGCAGATGGCACTTTATTGGAAAGATTGTTATGAAGCATTTATGGTGAACATGCACAAGCGAGACCGGGACAGAGGAGAAAGTAAGCTTAAATTTCAGGTAAGGTTTTGAGTGAGTGCACATTTCTTTTAGAACAACTATCTCAGGAGCTGCCTTCTAAAAGATGGAGAAAGTGAATTCCAGGATGTTCCAATTCAAGTGATTCCAGGCAGGTTGATTATTTTAAGCTTTTATCAGCAGTGTGACTACACAGGCTTATAGGATATGCTTTTTTTCCTATTCTTTCTATTTAAGAGTCTTATCTGGAAGCAGAGTTACTGCAGGACAGTAGGCCTTTCTCATAGTACAGCAACCTAGAATTATGCTCAGCTATAAGCTGCGTCTTCTTTTACTCTGATTTATGTTTTGAATTATTTAAAGCTCGTTCTCCATTATGCAGTGAGTCAGTGATTTATTTTATTTATTTTTAACTCTGCTTCATTACAAACATTTAAAATGGTGAACAGTTCCTATTTAATGCGTGGGAAAATTGTTTCTGAAGTGACCTTTCTATATGAGGTCCAGACTCAGTTTAAGCATTAGAATTAACTGGTCATTGCAGCAAATATCACAGCTAAGTTACATTTCTTTTGTTTTCCTCTTATCTTCTTAATAAGGATCCTTCTAGTAAATTTTTTTTTATTCAAGTAGCTAAAGGAAGAATACAAGTCACATTCTAGAATACCAGAATTTAAAGAAAAATCCTAGGTATTATAATAGCATTTCCAATAGTGACCACTTTTCAGATGATGAAAATTTGCTTTCATATGGATTCAACATTGATAATACTTTCTTCACATCTTTAAGTTGAAGTTTGGCACCATTTTTTTCAGTACTAAGCTTTTTAAAATTTCTCTCATAAGCATTAACTTAAATTTTTAAACTTTTTTTTTTATTTTTAACTGCTAAACCTCTTTTGTTCCTTTGTAATTTATGAGAATTCTCGCAAGCTACAAAACTGTTTTCAAAGATAAGAGTTATTTCTGTGCTAGATTTACTTTTAATGGTCTTTCAGGAGCATTTTGTGGAACCATTCAGCAGAAAGGCTCGACAGGAAAATCTACGGTACAACAGTATGCTAAAGCAACTTAATAGTCAACACACAGCTACTCTGAGGCAGTGGAGAGCAACTCAGCTTTACTTGCTCTCTGAACGTGGTCCTTGGTGTGAAATGTAAGAGTGAAGTTCTTAAGTCAAACTGTATGTGGTGCTTAAAAGGAATTTGCTCACGTGACTAACTTACTGTTTCATGTGGTTAGAACCTTGTCAAATTGACTCTGATAACTGTTCTTGAGATGTGAAGTTAATATTGAATGCATGTTTTAGAATTATTTCTTTTTTGCATTTAATTATCACAATGTGAAGTTTGAAGTGTAACGCTGAGCTGGTTACCTGGATACTAGATTTTCTTGCCAAGTGACAATTAAAAATAAGCTATCAATGAAGTGGTTGCAAAAACTTCTTGAGTGATCCTGTGGATTGGTGGTTCTGTTGGAAAAAAGCAAATAGACTTGTTAATAAAGACTGAGTTTTTATGCATGAATCTAATTTCAGTTTGAAAGAATGCATTTTGCCTGTATTAACTTTTGGGAAAGTTCTGGATAATTTTTTTTTTTCCTTTTAATTGTCATTAACTGAATTACAAAATGCTTTGACATGATCAGAGCTGTAGTATGAAATACAAGAATTAAAATGGAGTTTATGGTTTTTATGTTTCACAATGTACAAGTGGATGACGAGTATTTCTCTAAGTATGTACTCTTTTATAATTAGTTCATTCATATAGGTCTACCTTCTTTTAACTGTTTTTATGAACGTTCTTGTTTTCCTAGGAAACACCATCCTGTTCACTGGAAACTTTCAAATGTGGAAAATTTTTCACGTATGAGACTAAAACTTGTGCAGAATTACAACTTCAACTCTCATCAGGATGCTAGTGACCTGAGAGATAATTTAGGTAAAGTTGTATTGTGTTTGCTATTTCACTTGAGATTCTTCAGTCTTTACTGAAGAAAGATACACACTGTGCTCTTTGTATTTAAGAATCAGTGTATGGTTGATATTTAAATCTTGATTTTTTTTTTTCCCTCCGCTTTGTTTCCTCTATAGTAAAATGTGTAACATAGGAGTTACACATTTTTTGTGGTTTGACCTGAAACAACATATTCCTACTGAGTAGAATTAATTTCCTCTTGTTCATTGAAATGTGTATTTTTGTTGCCAAAAAAAGGTTAAAGAACTCCTTTGTTTTAAAATAAGCAGTCACGTAGCTTTCTTGCATAAGATTGTTTTTCCAAGAAAAGGAAATGTTGAGATCAGAGTAAGCAGGCATTATTTGTTTAAAGCTTATGATTAAAATGTGTAGATACAAAGTGCTTTGTTTCACAAGTGTGTCAAACAGCTGAGTTACTGGTGTAAATTGTTCTTTAAATTAGGTGTATTGGATATCAAAATTCAAACAAACTAACCTGCTCTTGTAAACCAAAGTAAGTGAAAACCAAATGCAGTGTATTTAAGTGTCTGGCAGAGCACTGCAAAATATTTTATTGGAGATATTCACATCAGAATTCAGTTTAAAATTTTCTAATGTGCTTGTCTTCCCTTTATAGTGTTACGATTTGACATGTATTTCAATCTAGTCCAGGGAGTATTTTTAATGTTGTGCTTGCCCCCAAAAGTATTTAACAAGTCTGGTTCCTTCTTACTCAGTGAAAACCAACCTTCAACAGTAGAAGATACGCTCAGTAGTTTAGCTTTCTAAAAATATTGTAGCAAAAACTTTCCTGACTTGAAATGTCTATTTATGACAGGTGTGCACCAGACACAGCCCTCTAGTGAGTCTCTGCTTCTGGAGGTGGTGAAGCAGGTGAAAGTGAGCGACTTGGAAGATGATGTTCTTGAACTGCCGGAAGAAGACACAGCAGCCAGTTCCAATCTGTAAGTACAGCAAAATAGAGCAGTTAAAATTTGTTTCTGTTCTAGAGATGAGAAGTGAGAAACAACTTCAGAGTTGATTAGCAAACAAAGCTTCTCTCTTTCTTTGTTTGGCCTTAACAATCTAATCCAGGGCTTTGTAGTAGTTTTGAACAACAGAAAAGTTGCTGTTGGATTTTTTGTTGTCAACAATGAGAGATAAAGAGCCCCAGGCAAAAGAAGACAGAGCAGGTGTTTGTGAGGAGCTAGTAGTGATTCATTGCTCACAGTTGATCTGAAGCTGAAGAATTGTTGAGGCTTTTCTTACTGTGTACATTCTGCAGAGATGGTCTGCCCTGTAAAGGAAGAGACCAGAGAGGAATTGACTCTTGCCCGTAGATGCCGGGGTGGTTCCCTATACCATCAGCTGCATAGCATGGATGTTTGCTTGGTTGGCATTAATCTGCTACAGAGTCCCTTGTGTTCAAGAGCATTGCAGACATACCTGCTGTGCTTCCTTCATGTCACTTGTGTGACTTGGAGGAAAAAAAAAAAAAGGAAAAAAAAGGAGAGCGGTGGTGGCCAGGACAGTGGGAGATACCAAATGCTTCACTCCAGTAACTGGACATGTGATGCTGTGCATGATCTATGTGTGCCTATGCTGTTGAAATCCAGTGGAGATGTGGCACTTTGAGTGATACCAATGTATTTGCTTGTACCTTAAAGGTTATTGAATGCTTGTGATGTGTCCTATCTATAGACTTCTGAGCAACCGTTACTTAAGATACTTTTGAAGATAACTTTAGTCACTTGAACCAGGACTCAGCTCTGCTCTGGGCCAGAGAATTTAAGCACCTAGCAATTAAATAAGAAAGGGAAATGCAGCCTCATGTTTTCATACTTCAAGGGAGGTCAAGTCCATTGTGCCTGAGACTGAAATATCAAGCCTGAAGAATGATGCTATGAAGTGATGTTTGGTAGTCTAGTCTGAAACATCCAAGACTGCTGATGGAAGTAGCTTAATATAATCATTTATGTTGTACTTTTAATGCCATGCAAATTTGATTCTTTACTGAACTGTACTCTTACCAAGTACCTAAGCAACTGTATAATCTACCCAACCCTCTAACACTTTGTGGTATTTTTGTAGGGATGATAAGGATGAGCAAAGTCAGAAAGAAAAGCTAATACTGTCTGAAGACTGTGAACTCATTACAGTAATTGATGTGATACCTGGCAGGCTGGAGATCACTACCCAGCACATCTATTTCTTTGATGGTAGCATTGAAAAAGAGGAAGGTGAGCATGATCAGTATCTCTTTCTTTTTGGGTCAGTTCAGCATTCTGTTTTCAGTAGGCTGAGTTTGATTTTTGTTTTTTTTTTTTTTGAGAGTGAATGTCAAACTAATTGTGAAGAGTCAAGTTGTAGATCTGTACTTAAAATGAATATTGTATTTGGTGGCCAATGACTGACTGATCCTTTCAGGATCAAGAATCTGGAACTGTACTTGCTGAGCTGTTAATTGAGTCATTATTCTTAGTCTTTCTTAAAAAAATTAACATATTTTAAAAAATTAAGTTTGCTGACTAAAAAAGTCAGTACCTCTAATTTGCTGCTTAAATGGCACCTCCCTATTCTCCCTGACAGATAATGTTTCACTCATACATTGACTTAAAAAGTAGTAGTAAGTAATGATTTAGTAGTAGTATGTAAACATTAATCATCTATATTAATTCGGTGAACTATACACAGTTAATTATGAAAACAGTGAACTGAAATATTTGACCGATAATGGTAAAGTTGTCAAAAATAGTAGATCAAGAAGTTGGCCTTTTGGGAATTCCAAACATAAAAGCTTCTATTTGAGCCTGTTTAAGAAAGCAAAGGGGTTTGGCTCATATTTTTTGTCAACAGGATACTTTTATAGTATGTCTCTGATCAGAAAGCAAAAAGAAATTCTACATTCCATCAGGTATTTCCTGCTGCCTCTTTCTTTCAGCAGAACAATAGCTGAAGTTAATATTTTCCTAGCAAAATGGTTAATCAAGTGACTTAAAAATTTGCCTTTTCTAGCAATAACTCTGGGGTGATTGGAAATGATACTGCATTATGTCTGTATAAAAAGGTTTTTTTTTATATATTCCAAGTCAGTAATCAGTCCTCTTCCTAGGGGTAGGTTTTGATTTCAAATGGCACCTCTCTCAAATTCGAGAGATACATTTGCGTCGGTACAACCTGAGGAGGTCAGCTTTGGAGATTTTCCTTACAGATCAAACCAACTATTTCCTCAACTTCAATAAGGAGGTACGGGCTTCTCAATTTTCCTTGATTCATATAATTAGCACAAGTGTCAAGGTTAAGTTCAATCATTCAGAACAATCATTCAACTAAAATTGTGTCAGTAGTAATCTAAATATCTTGAAGCTCACACATCTTTTTTAAATATTCTGAGTAAATTAATTACAAAGCAAAGGAGACTTTCTATTTTATCACTGCTATTTCTCTATTCCAGGGGTTAGGATTAGTGAACTCCTCCTGCTTCCACCCCTCCACCCCCCCCAATAATATCAGTAATGCTTTGTAAGTGGTACTGAGGTAAATATCAGAACTTAGGGTGAGTTACATACTAGAAGGTTAGTTTATTAATAGCTCCTATAAAATGTTGTGGGATTTTTTTTTTTAAGTAAAATCTTTTGCAATACTTTTGTAGGGAAAACATTGGTGTAATTGAACAGGAGCAATATTTCTTAGAAGACTTGCAGAAAATTTTCTGTGTAGCATCTACACACACACACAAAATCACTTTGTAATATATGTTGCCTTCATATCCTGTAACTGAAGGATGTCATGTCCATTCATGTCCAAATGTTTTATGCAGAGATAGAAGTGTTTAAAAGTGTAACTGTGTTCCATTTATTTCACATTTTAATTAGCAGAGAAGTTGTTTACTTGTCAGCTTCAATCTCCAGAATAGATTTTATTATTAATGCTGTTTTCTAACAGATACGAAACAAAGTATATAGTCGAATATTGTCACTGCGTTCTCCAAATATTTCTGGGACTAGATCTCCGCAGGAACTTTTCAAAGCTTCAGGTTTGATGCAGGTAGGAGACTTTAGCATAAATGGTCTAGAGTATTCCTTTGCTTCTTGAAGGAGTCCTAGAAGGTCCTGGACTGCTGATTTTACTTCCTCCTTTCAGTGTTTAGATAGCAACTGCCAACTTCTGAACTCTCAGTCTGGCCCCTGAACTTTCACATGCATATTTTAGAACTGCTGTGTTTTGTGGTTACCGCTATAGAGGTAAATGGATAGAGCCAGGCTCTGTTGATGTGATAAGGACAAGTGTTCCAACAAGAATGGAAAGCATGTAGCAGACTTGCTTCTGGTTTTAGTCCGTGATCTTGAGCATACATTTTGGAACTTCTTTCGTGATATGTGCAATTAACTTTCCCTGCTGCCTTTTTATGATGGGGCTTTCAATAAAACTCATGTGAAGACTAAGCAGGAAATAAGGTCTTAAAGAAACTAGTAATATTGGTATAAAAGGAAAATGTCAAAATGTCTGCATTACCCTAAACATGGATACATTTTAAAATGTTTTTTTATCTTCCATCTCTTTATGCCACAGTTGTTGTTTTCTCTGAGGGAGGAAACAGGCTACTTTTAAAATATTCAAAGTACTTTGTTTTTTCTTTGTTTGCCTAATGATAAAAGCTATCATTTTGTATATTCATGTAGAGAAAATATTGTCTGTAATGAAATGTCTCCATCACAGTACAGACAGATACTGAGCCTTGCTCTGTCTGTTCTTTGGTTTATGTTGTAATAGCAGAGCAAAGGCACAAGGACAATGTTAGTTAACAAATTTCTGTACCATTAACCAACGGGAGAACAATTTATAAGTAAGTTTTGACCTAAGAACTCGAATGGATTTGAAAGTTCTGTTCCTCTTTTTCTCAGTACCTGTTTACCTACCTTCCTTTTGTTTCTTTCTTTTTTTTTTTCTTCTCCTTTTTTATTCTGAGCCTGATAGCTGTCTACTCTCCTGTATTTAAAACAGTACTGGTGTCAGTCAGGGATATGATTTCAATGACATATAGGTAGCACAGTCACTGAATCAAAGGGAAAATGAACTTTTTTAGGAGAAATTAAATTTGGGCTTTCATACCATTTTTAGTCTTGTGCCTTTCATATCCCAGTACTATCCTCTGGCAGATAAATACTGACAAGACATGTAATTTGGAATAGTGGTATCTTTGATATAGTGACTTCCATTGTATCTGTTTTTGTCCTTCAGAAATGGGTGAATAGAGAAATATCCAACTTTGACTACCTTATTCAGCTGAACACAATGGCAGGACGAACGTACAACGACCTTGCTCAATATCCTGTGGTAATTAAAGAAATTTAATATTAAATTTTTTGACAAAGGAAATGCCTTTTTTCTATTTTGAAAGATGGATTTTTAATCTCAATTTGATCTTTGATGCTGGTTTGGTGTGTTTGTTGTTTTTTTTGTTTTGTTTTAGTTCCCCTGGATTTTACGAGATTATACTTCAGAAGAACTGGACCTGAATAACCCTGCAGTCTTCAGAGATCTGTCCAAACCCATAGGGGTGGTAAATGAAAAGAATGCTAAGACTGTGAAGGAGAAGTATGTATTTGAACACTCAGTTATATTGCTCTGTCTTTTCTGAGCCTCCAGGCTAGTAACACATTTTAAAAATAAAGTTGTGACAGTGAAATTTTTAAAAGCTACTTTTATAACATCACAGATGCATTTGCAAAGGTTGTTGATTGTTGTTCCTGCTGCATTCAGTTTAATTAGCTTATATGGCACCAAAAGGGTAAAAGTTACTGCTGTAAATTTTCAATTATTTCTCAAATGTGGAGATGAAAAACTGAAAGGTTGTAGAAAACAATTTAATGGCCCAGCAGCTTGAAGAGACATACTGTGTCCCATGTCTGCTTCAGGATAAGGAACGTGAAGTCATACTGATGAGTTGAGCTGTCTGTGCTGAGAGGTAGCATTGATCCTAAACTTATGCTTCCTGCTCTTTTTTTTT
>VXBL01003799.1:645137-703529 GCA_013400195.1 Aramus guarauna
CCCCCCCCCCCGCCAAGTATAGACAGTTATCTTTGAAATAAACTATGACTTGGTGACTTCCAGCAACTCCTCCGTAGGTAGGAATGACAAGCACCTACACCCACACATCAGTGTAGTGATCCTTCCATTTTTGCTAATGTGGGGAGTGAGTGTGCTATCGTACCAGAAGATTGTGCTTGTCAGGCATTCTCCAAAACCAGCTTTCTTCTGAAAACTTGGAGCATGGAGAATTTTTTTTTTAATGATTAGCCTCTATCACTGACTAATGAAATTGGTTCTCTAGCAGTATGTTTGACTTTAATTTCTCTTACTCCTCTGTGTCACAAGGATAGTATATCAGCCAGATAGTGGCATAGTACTGTAGAGTGAATTTGCCAGTAGAAAAGGAAATGGGCATGAGTGTTAAATAAACCTCTCTTCTGCATCCTGCACAGTCACACACACACTTTTTTTTTTTTTTCCCCTTAAATATTGCAGGAAACTGTCAAAAATCCCTTCAGTAATAAATAGTCAGCTTAGTAATATGGGGGCTTTTGTCTGTTGAATAAAGTCATGCTAAATCAGGCCTGTCTTGCCCTTTATCCAGTTTCTGACAGCTGATAGCAAATGCCTAGGGAAGAGTATAAAAACAGGTATGCAAAGACTTCATCTGGTATACATTTCTGTCTTTCAGCAGTCTTTTGCTTAGGGACTTTCTAAGTCAGAATTTGGAATCCTCATGTTTAATAGAACTCAATGTATTTTTTCTCTTATATATTGCTGTGATTGTTTCTTTTATATCCTTACCTCCAGTAAGTATAATCCACATGTAAATCAGCTGTAGTGCTCAGTTGTATTTATAAGGATTTTAATTTTTTTTAGATACGAGAATTTTGAGGATCCCCTTGGGATAATTGACAAATTTCACTATGGGACACACTACTCAAATGCTGCTGGTGTCATGCATTACCTCATTCGGGTAGAACCTTTCACAACACTTCATATCCAACTACAAAGTGGCAGGTATGCTGTGAGCAAATAAGCAGCACCTTTATATTTCCTCCTTATAATTTTACTGAGGGAATGAAGATAGTCTAACCCGAGTGTTCTGATCCACAGATTTGACTGTGCTGACAGGCAATTCCACTCTATTCCTGCTACCTGGCAGGCACTTATGGACAACCCCAATGATGTCAAGGAACTTATCCCAGAGTTCTTCTATTTCCCAGAGTTCCTGGAGAATCAAAATGGTAAACGGATGGCTCAGAATATTCGCATAGAAAACTGCTCTTATATTCTTCAGAAAAGAATTGTTACAACCATTTGTGAATGCTGTGGAGCACTTCTTATTTAAGCTTTATAGTATGCTTGTAGGAATTACTTTAATCATCATGCTGGCTTCAAACTGTTTAATGAAGACACCAGTTGTGTTAAGCAGCAGCCTAAATGTTGTTTATAATTCAGACTAGGGGTTTAAAGATGGCTAAAAATGGTGGTGTTTACCTGAAGTAAAATATTAGAGATACTCATTTGGATGTTTGAAACAGTTAGCAATAGATAATAGTGATTAGCTGGTTAAATAGTTAGAAAAGTTAGTTCAGATTAATTAGTATTCTTTTAACTAGGTTCATTGGATGATAGAGTTTGGACATCTTCAAAGATGTGAGGACTTCTATTTGTTCTAGTCAACCAGCATAGCTTCTGCTTGTTACTGTTATCTTCCAATGCAGTATTAAGTCACCTTATTCTAGACCCATGTAAAGTTTTGGTACCCATCAGAAGAAAGAGGAAAAAAACCCACAAAATTGTTTCACTCCTATATAATGCTGACTGAAAACGCAGCATCCTACATTCTGATATGGGACTCCTAGCCATTTTTAATTCACATTTATTGCATAGTGAATTGTTTCTCTGCCTGTTAGACGATTTAAAAATGGATTTGTATGTTTGTGCTGCAGCTAACTTAGTCTGCTAGCTACAGTCTACTAGAATTCCATGTTATAAAAATTGGAAGCAGCCAAGTCACAGTTTCAAAAGTCATTTAAGTGTTTGGAGTTGTTCTAATGAATGCTGGTGGGATTTAAGACTTTTTGAAAGCCTTGCTTCTACAATCATTTAAACCTATAAGTAACTTCATTCTTATGAATAACCTCATTGTAATGTTTTGAACTCTTAATCCTGGTAAAACAAAGTAAATGCAGATACGTTTACAGATGTGTGTAGATAATTAATGATACTTTTAAGGTTGGGACTTCAGCTTTGAAATCATTTAGGCACTTTGGGCAGTCATTATCATGTATCATTTAACATTTTAAACATTTAGAACAGAACTTAGCCTCCTATGGCAGTGGTAGGGTTACTGCAAAATTCTTAATGTTAATCTCCAATATCCTTCCTTTGAGAAAAGAACACTTTTTAAAAATCAAGATATTTGAAATATTTTGTAGTAACTCTTAAAATTCTCCAAATCATTCACTAGGTTTTAACTTGGGTCAGCTTCAAATATCCAAAGAGGTGGTAAATGATGTTGTTCTCCCCAAATGGGCCCACTCCCCAGAAGACTTCATTTATAAACACAGGAAGGCTCTGGTAAGATGATGTTCATATGTGAAGTAATGATAGAGAAAGTACACCTATGTGTTGTCACTGTGGTTTAAGTGAAAAATACTGCGACTACATTCAAACTAGAGCTGTGGTTGCAAATGAAATAAAGTACCACTAGAACTTTCAGTTAAAAGCACTGTGCATGTCAATAAAATGGTCAAAAGAAACAAGGAAAGAGGCTAAAGGTACTAATTATTTGGGAGTTTGCTCTAGGAAATAAAACACAGAATTAGGTGGGTTTAGGTGATAAGACTTCCCTTGCTTTGTTTAGATTATTCTGTATGGTACAAGGGAACTAACAGTTTACCTTCCCTTGCACAGTTGCATTTCAATAGTCTAGATGTACTGCTTCACTGTATTAATTTTCCTTCTGACCTGGCAGTTATTGCCCTTAACACACATGGATATCCTTATGCTTCTGCGTTGGTATATACCTAGTTTGTGGATACTCTTAGTTTAGGAATTAAATCTCTCTCACATAAAATAGTAAATACTTCATGAAGGGACTACTTCTCTTATTCTTACAAGAGCATTTTTTCCTTCTAGGAGTCTGAGTATGTTTCTGCTCATCTTCATGAATGGATAGATTTGATTTTTGGCTACAAGCAGAGGGGACCAGCTGCAGTGGAGGCGCTCAATGTGTTTTATTATTGTACTTATGAAGGTACAAAGCAGTATGCGCTCTTGTCATTGTCATCAACTTGTGGGTTTTCAGTATTAGAAAACACTTGATTTGTGAGCATGCCGTAGAGTAGCACATGGTAAGACAACAGAATTATAGATCAAATAAGGCAGCATAACTCATAATTTATCATCAAATAACGAGAATACTTGATGATTTGATTGAAATTGTGAACATGAAATGTTAATAAAGTTTTTTTGAAGGGGAAGGTTATTCTAGTTGCTTTTATTTTGTTTCTGAAAGTGCTTGGAGGTTTTTGTTAGTTTCTTATTTGCTTGCTTTAAAGCTTTTGTGGGAAGAGGTTTCTTGTGGTTTAGGAGCTAAGGCAAGTTGCTTAAAAACATCAAATACTGAAGATAAAAGTTAGTCTGTTAATTCTAAAGCTGAATTTTGGCTGGCTTTGGTGTGCAACTTATTGCATGCATGAAGTATATTATAGTCATTTGGTAAGACAAAAGCCTGCAATTCTTGCACTTACAGATACACTTAAAATTCCATGTGCAGAGTGGAGTTTTCAGATTATATTTTATATATAGGCATTGTTTGGGGGGCTTTTCTGGGGTGTAAAGGGTGTTAATGCTGCAATTAAATTAAGTTTTGCAACACTTGTTGACCATATCAGTTCTCAATAAGTTGTTTGAATTATATTCTTTCTCCTTTTTTCTACCCTTCTGGTTCTGGTTGTGATCCAGGGGCTGTGGATTTGGATGCTTTAACAGATGAGAAAGAAAGGAAAGCTTTAGAAGGAATGATAAACAATTTTGGGCAAACTCCCTGTCAGCTTTTAAAGGTAATGCTCTTTGTTCCCTCTCAATCAGACCTTTGTGGTTAAATCCAACTGTGTTACAAAGGGCTTCTTAAAAAATGAAAAGATAATGGTTTGTTGTGTTAGGAATGTTAAGTCTTTGCCACGTTACCATTTGTAAAGGTCGCACTGATGGAAATTTAGCATACCATTTTCAAAAGAAATTTATTTACTCTAAGAAGGGAAATTAAGTGCGTAAGAGTCTGTTTTCCCATCGATTGCCAATAAGATTCTGAGTATCTCACGTGACTTGAACATATTGATAAATTTGTCTAATTTGATATTCCTTCAAATGTTATCTCGTAGGAGCCCCATCCGCAAAGGCTGTCAGCAGAAGAGGTAGTGCAAAGACTAACTAAAAGTGATACCTCTACTCTGAATCTCTTCCAGCACCTCACTGAACTGAAGTCATTCTTCATAGAGGTAGATGTGTTACTCGAAATTGTTTAAAGTTTGATCTGAAACTTCTGATGTACTTGAAACAAAAGGTCACAAGCTAGATGAAAATAAACTTGCATCCTATTTAAAGAATATATTTTTAAAAAAATGCAATGTGTATAAAATCAGCTCTGTCTTTTTCGTTAGCTGCATAGAGGTTGAATTCCATAAATCGTATCTGCTGGCTGCTTGTGTGGAGGGTGTTTAAGTTAGCCACTACACCAAGAAAGCTAAGAACATCAGTGATGGTATCTGAGGACTCGCTGAACTTGTTAGCTAAACTCACTGATTCAGGACAGAGACAGGTTTTCATTTCTGGTGTTTGCAACAAAGCATGCCTGTGTGAACTGAGTATGTGTGTACCAGTGCCTTAGAGTACTGTACAGGTCTAACATTGATTCCAGAGGCTTTGGGTCTTATTCTTTACAGGTTCTAAATCCGTCCTTTAGCTCTTTGATATAATCAGACCAAAACCATGTCCTTTCTCTTAGGGAATCAGTGATGGTGTGCCCATTGTCAAAGCTGTTGTCCCCAGGAATCAGTCACGTTCCTTTATTTCTCAGGGAAGCCCAGAGATCTTGGTGAGTTGCATGTGTCAATACTATTCTTAGACTGCAGACAGTCAAATAGGTGTGGGGGTTTTTTCGTACAGCTTGTAAACACTTCTTAACTGTTCTGTTCAAATGTGTTCCTTTAACCTATAATGAATATCAGTTGTAAGTTAAATATTTGTCTTCTGAAGAGAAGCCAGGCTGATTAGTTGAATAGCATTTAAGAGCTGATGAGACATGAGTCTAAGTTGTAGTGAGTTGTATTGTAAGTTGCCCACTTGGTCCACTTCCATGGTAGTAATCAATTTCCTAATGCAATGCAGCCCAGCTTTAAACTGACAGGATTGAGTTATTAATGGTATAGTTATGTTTATCGTTACTTTCCAGCTGTACCATATGTGGCATATGCATGCTCCAAAGACTTGCAATGTTCCTAAAATTAACTTTTGCACTAACACAGGTGCTGTTACTATGGCAGATGGCCAAATGTTGAAAGGAGGAGAGTGTTTTTTGTATTTACATCTGTATGTATGGTCGGCATACTGGCCCCTGTGTAATAATACCTATGTTTTGCAGTAAAGAATATTCTTTTCCAATATTCCTATTTTGTAGGTCAAGCTTACTGTCCTGGCCTAATGTTCTATGTGTATGTGTCATTTGGAATTTGGACACGTCTAAAATTCTCACTGTGTTTTTTCTAAATATCTGAAAATAACCTTGAGTATTTAGATTGCTTTCTTACTTTCTCAGAAATAGAACTGTAGTACAATGTTTTTAAAACTTCCTGTGTTAATATGCTAACTATTAATGATTACTATCTGAAAGAAGAGAAGCAGCAGCTTAAACTAAATGACTGAATTGCAATGAAATATTTGAGAGGGGATTGTTGGCTGGGTTTTTTGGGTTTTGTCTCTTCCCTGCCCCCTCCTTTCAACTTCTCTGACCTACCCAGAACATACACTACTCTAACTTGGTAATATGTACCATATGTGGATTAAGTCATCTGAGCTGGATGTTTTTTTTAATTTGTGGGGAGAGGGGTCTGTGTGCTTTTTTCTGTTCGGTAAATTCTCAAGAAGCCTATGCTGGATTTTATGCAAGCTCCAGGCAAGCAGAAAATATGCCTCTGGGTTTCACCAATTTTTCTGTCAAACTTTTTTAGGTAACAGCAAGTCTGAACTGCATTATTGGAACTCATGGTTGGCTACCTTATGATAAAAATATCTCCAACTATTTTACATTCATCAAAGATACCACAGTGACTAATCCCAAGTAAGCAAATGAAGAGGAGAGATACAAATGAATGCATCTACAGCAGTGAAATACAGTAATTGTTTAACGAGTGGATTTTAGTTTTCATTGGCTGAGTTTTCACCTAAGAGTACAACTCCTGATGTTCAATAATACTCCCTCTAATCTGTAATACTCTTCTAGTAAAGAGTTATGTAATTGGCATTTATGGCTACTTCTATTTTTTTTTTTCTAATCATCAATCATAAAAAATTATCTTGGAATCTGAGATGAGCAGTCTTCATACTATCTTACACTAGAGTGCAGATATATGTGGTGGTTTCATTTCTTTGGTTTTTAGAAGATTCCTTTTTTCTTTAATGTCACAATACTTAACAGGGACATGAGTTTCCATACAAAATCAAATTGTATAAAAGACTGAAAAGATCTAAAGTGAAATCTTGCTTCCACTTGCTGATGGCAGTGACAGTTTTGCCATGGATATCAGGGGGCCAGAATTTAACCTTTTTTTTTTTTATTTATATAGCCTCTTCTGTAGATGGAATTTCTTATTAATTTTTAAGGATACAGGAAATACATTGATTTGAACCAAGGTTACTCTTAACTACTCATCATTTGCCTACAGAACACAACGCAATATGAGCGGTCCTTTTGCACCAGGGCTGGAGATCACCTCTAAGTTGTTTGCAGTATCCCATGATGCAAAACTGCTCTTTAGTGGAGGACACTGGGACAATAGCATCAGAGTGACATCTCTTACAAAAGGCAAGATGATTGGACAGCACATCAGGCACATGGGTTAGTAACTTTTTGTATTGTGAAATGAAAGTGTTTATGTATTATACCTTGATATCTGGGCTATTTGGAAAGAATTGTAGTCAGTGCACTTGAGCAGACAAGCATAGCAGTTATAAAGGAATGGCAGCCTAAAAACAGAAGAATATTTGAACCACAATTATACGTAAATACTTAAGCATGGCTTTTTCTCATTGTAGTGATGGTTTAATGTACTTCCAAAATAAGGCTTGACTGCTGTTTTTAGGTAGCAAAGCTGATTTTGAGGTTGGTACACCTGATTGTACAATGACTTCATTGTTTAATACAGTCTCATCAGCCTTTATCACAGTGGAACATTTCATGCTGACTGCAAATCCGTATACATATTGACATATTGCATGCACATTGCCACTCTGGGAAATTAGTCTTAACTATATGATAACTTGCTGTTTTCTTTTTTTTTTCTAGATATTGTGACCTGCTTGGCAATAGACTACTGTGGAATTCATTTAATTTCAGGCTCCAGAGATACTACCTGTATGATATGGCAAATAGTTCAGCAGGTAGGTTAATTAGGCATGCTCTGAGAAGCAGTTTCTGGATGGGTTGTTTTTGTATTTCTCTAGTTTGCTGTGATGGTTTATTGATTCTCTTCCTTTCAGGTTTGCAGGGAAGATAGTCCACTAAAATTGATTAGCTTATTAATTTTGTTACTCCTGTTGTCTAAAGTGTTTGAAATATTTGCTATACACATCAGTTACTATATATCTGAAGTATTTTAAAGGCACTCTTAAAGATTTCATAGATTATTTTCAGGATAGGCAAATATTATCCCTCATTCTACAGACGGAAGAATGGAAGAAGAGAGACACTGGTTGAGACTACCAGAATTAGTCAGAACAGTGTTTATAGTTGAGGATTTTTACGTTTCTAGGCTGCTCTTCATTCCAGTAGTTGCATTTTAGCATTGTATTTTCTCTGTGGGAAGTACTGATGACTATGGTAGGAGTTAGCGAAGTCAACACTAGTCTATTACCTGGATTTATGCTAGTGTTTTAGAATTCTTTAATATTGGTCTTGTGCTTTCACAAGATGAAAGTGGTTGTGTGATACATGTGTGTACTTACACTCAAAATGTGAGGCCATTTCCATCGTTACACATTTTAAATGTTCATTTCTGATTGCTGCATTACAGATACACAAGTAGGATTAACTGCAGGGGGGAGCTGTCATACTGTGGCCAGTATGTTTGGTCAGGTCACCTTGTTCTTATCATTGAACTAAAGTCAGGACATCAAACCAGTACAGTGGTGCATAACTGCATGTTGTTTTGTGGAACCTGGTTTTCTGGTGGGAGTATTTATTATTCTTTCAAGAACTACTTTGTACCAATGGTGCGTGGTCAAACAGGTGAGACCTTAGTGCTCACAACAGTATTTTTGTTTCCTCAAGTGAGGATAAAAGTTGGACACTTTTTAGTTTGTTAATCTTTATTAATCTTTTCAGTGAGTTAAATAAGTCACCCTCTGGAGATGAACTTTTTTTAGGATTGCTTTTTCTTAAGATTTTTTAAATGTAATTTTTTTTATTTAATGGATATATAAATGATGGATGTATTGCAAATTATTCTTGTGAGTTTTATCTTGGTCTTCACAAAGTGGCAGCAATGAGCTGCATACTGTTGCTCTGTTCTACTTGTCTGCCCTCCATTGTCACCTTCTTTCCCAGCTCTGTATTTTGACATCATTTCTGCATTCCTGCAAGCTTCAGGCTTTCAGGTGTTGGTTGGCAGTCAAATGTCTATCACAGAATTGAAACTAAAGAGTCCTTCACAGAACTATTGACTGTTCCGTCTCTCTAAGCACAAGTCTTGCTTTAGAACTGATTTGAGAATATCTGTATATGCTGACAGTACACTCACTGGAAAAAAATACTAAATTTTGACACCCTACAGTCATGTGGGAAAATGACTATTTTTAAATGAGCATTATTGCAAGATTTCCTTTGCATATCATACTACTGGTAGTCACTGAGAAGGATTATTTCCTTATTTTTCCTTAGAAAATGGAATAGATTTGCTGTAATTTTAAGCAAAACAGCTTTCAGCGTCTTTAAGCTTGACTGTGAAGATAGTGCTTAGTTGTAGCATAAACTATAAGAACGGAACAAGCTCAGATACACAGCAGGTGAAGAAGTGGGTGGATGGGTGGGTGAACAACTCCTGTTAGGACTGCTCACTGCGGTCCTTGCACACCTAGACATCTGAAGGGATAGAAACAAGTCAGCTAAGTAACTCTGTGTTTCACATCCGCATAGTGACTGTATGTTCATTCATTCTTGTGATTTCAGTAAATAGGCCTGCTGACATAAACAGCAATAAATTGAAATTGGAATGGATGAGTTATGCCTTTGGTTTTGGCCTATGTCAAATATAGATCTCACATAACTGATTCTGAAGATACCAGAAATTTATTTTTTGTTTGTCCTTCAGCTGCAAGAGAATGTGTCATTGCACTTTTTGTTACTCTCAGGGAGGAGTGCCTGTAGGCCTGGCACCTAAGCCATTACAGATCCTTTATGGGCATACTGATGAAGTTTCGAGTGTTGGCATCAGCACTGAACTGGATATGGCTGTGTCAGGATCCAGGGTAAGCATCCTCATACTTCTCCCTTCTTTGCCTCTTCTCTACTCAAACCATAGAGCATGTTTGAAATTGATTAAGAATAATACAAAAAATGTGACTATTTCACAATTTGTTTTCTTCAGCCTTGCACATCAAGAAGTTATGTGCTATCTCCCTTGCTGCCTGCTTAAATCAGGCTGTCTCAAACTGCTCTGCACAGCATAAGCCTCAGCTACCACGTTGTGTTATTCTGCACAGATGAGCTTTAAAGTGTGTGAACTTGTTTAGAGATCTTAAGCTCATAGAAACAATTCTGTGACAGTTTGTTCCCTGCTTCCTTAACCTTGAAGGTTCTGTGCAGCTTAGTCATGCTTTACCTTTCTGTACTACACTGGCTGGCTGTTGAACTCTGACTCTGTACTATGTATAATGCCTACTCATAAATGTGACCTGTGAAATGGCTGATGTACTACCTGTCCTTCCCCTCTTGCCCTGTTTGCATTTGTTTTTCCTTATGCCTGTGGTACATGGCTATGAGGGGAAGGCTTATTTGTGTAGAGTTCCTAATGCTCAGGAGTCTTGATCTCCAGTTAAGGATTTAAGTGCTTTCAAAATATTCCCTCTGTATTTAAACACTCTTTCTGTGTGTTCTGGTAACTTAACTGCTGAGTAACAGCTTACTAAATTTGGTCGCTGCAGGATGGGACTGTTATTGTCCGCACTATTCGGAAAGGTCAGTACGTGAGGACTTTGCGACCACCTTGTGAGAGTTCTCTCCTGCTGACTGTTCCCAATCTGGCTGTGTCCTGGGAAGGCCATATAGTTGTCCACACCAGCATAGAAGGAAAGACTACTCTTAAGGTACTTAGGTTCACGGAATACCTCTGTTTCTTTCACTGAAGACTTTAATGATAAATGTACCTAACTTTATGCTTACTTCCTAAAGCAGTGAGGCTTTTTGAGCATGCTGTGTCTGTTTCCTTGTTTTTTTAATTTTACTAGCCAATTTGAGTGAAATTTAATTAAAAGATAAATCACAGGCATAGTGTGCTCCCCTAAGTGTCATGAAAATCTCCAAACACATTAGCCCAATCATGCACTAATGAATCTTCCTGGGAGAGCTGCTTTGAAATGGGAAACAAGTTCCCTTATAACAGAGGAGAGCAGTAAGTTCTGGGTGCAAGGTGCCCAGTGACTGCACTGATGTTTCTTAGTTTTGGATTGGAGAGATAGCTATAAGGTTCACCGTGTAGTTTATTCTGTCTCTTGAGTAGCTGTGTAGTTGCTTTAATAACAGTAGAGCTGTTATGATTTCTATGAGCATGAGAAATTTCATGGAAGACAAATTTATTGTGTGTAAGGCATGATAACTGCATTGGGAAGATGGGGAGAGAAGAGACCAACGTATTGGCAGACTGGAAAGACTTTAGATGGTCCTGTTAGCTGTGTCTTTAATCTGTCAAGAATTCATTGCCTTGTCCATAATATGCTTCTAGATCTAGCTCTGTGGAAATATATCCATTTCCTTCTGCTTTTTAGTTTGGGGAGGGGGTACAGAAAGTGGCAGCAGGACTGAAGATAAGAGTGTTCTCTTTCTTCTTCCTTAACAAAAACCCTTATAAAATAGGAACCTGTCCATTAAATCCATGGATGTTTCCAGAAAATTTGGAATTGATTACATGGATAGGTAAGATGTTACCATGTTACATCAAGAGGTAATGTGGAATAACTTCAAAAATATCAATACAAGACCTGGTATACATATTGCATATAGGTTCATTAGTCTTGTATCATTCAACAAGGAAACTGTTGTCAGCAATATTATCTGTGGGTTATTGCCGAAGTTAGCTCCTGATAGTGAGCTAAAGATACAAATAATACAGTCTTAATCCAGTCAGTCCTCTGTGACAGTTTTATTTTTGATCTATTCAGGATAAGAATGCATTACACCTCTATTCTGTCAATGGAAAATATCTGGGTTCTGAGACTCTGAAGGAGGAAGTGTCAGATATGTGTGTGACTGGCGAGTATATCGTGATGGGCAGCTTACAGGGATTTCTTTCCATACGGGATCTCTACAGGTAATGTACTGCTATCAGTAGCTTGTTATTGAGATGCAAATATAAGGGCTTGTTGAGAAATGGCTGCGTAACATGGACATGGACTTTGCTTGGTACTGTAGGTGGTAGCCATTGCTTTTTAGAGTGTTCCTGAAAAAACTCTTTTGGGGGGAACTAAGATAGGGAGAAAAGAAAAATGAGAGGTGGTACCGGACCTCTTTCTTTTGTCATTCGTCCCAATTATACACCTAGAACTGACAGAATTTAGGAAGAGTTGTGTCTGACATCTGCAAGCTTTCATTGTCCCCATGTCTAATTGTCACTGGGAGCTCAGCAACTGCAGGATCAAGCCTTGTGTAGTTCTGCATTGAGTTTTAAAGTCCACTTACTGCTATGCTCTGAGAGCTCCGTTGCTCCTCAGAAGACGAGTGATTTGTCACTTAGGCGGCTGCGGGATTAATGTTACTGTTCTCTTGTGAAAAATGTCTTAATTTACTGCTTTACTCGTCCATGCCTTTTCTTGTTATTGGAGCTCTGTTCTGGGGTACGATTAGATTGTTCCTTAGGAGTTTACAATAATTGGAATTGCAAACTGAGTCCTTGAGAAACTGTGTTTTATAGTGCATCCTGTGGACAGCAATTTCAACTGCAGTGTGATTCTTTGCAGCATGTGCAAACAAATACATGATGTGCTTTCTCTGTCGTTTTTGTTCATTTCAGCCTGAGTCTGACCATCTCCCCCTTAGCCATGCGACTGCCAATTCATTGCATTTCTGTCACCAAAGAGTATAGCCACATCCTAGTTGGCTTGGAGGACGGCAAGTTGATTATCGTTGGTGTTGGCAAGCCAGCAGAGGTAAAACCCACCATCAAGAACTTTTTCTACCGAACAGTGGGAAGTTCACTGATTTCTGCTTTCCAATTGAGCAAGAGGTCTCCTCTATGGCAGGGTAAATTTAAGAGCAAGTTGCAGTTTTCAGTGGCAAAGAAATAACTTTTGAGACTGGTCTACTGAAATTTCTCATTACGAATCAAAGGTATATAGGGATCGCAGATGGGAAGCTCAGCTGGACTAACTTCCAGACTTTAACACTCACATCTGACTGAGCAAAGTCATAGTAGCTAACCTTTTCTGAACAGGATAGTGTTTTCAGCCACTTCTCGATGAAATAATTTTCCAGAAGAAAACTGGACATGAAAGAGAGCAAGCTACTTTCTTTATTTTTTACTCTTTCTGTCAGATATATTTTAATATGCATTGACTGACATTGGGGAAAAAATATTACTTCTTTCTGTTAAGAGTCTCTAATTGCAGTGCACAAAGAATCACTTGTGTAGGTTCCCAATATGCTCTGTGCTCCATATGGTGAACATAAACTTGTTGGTACTGCATATGCAATATCAAATACAGAGCATCCATCTGTCAAATAGCTATGCCCAATTTTTCTTGTGCAAAACATTGGTTTTGCTTTAAGTACTTCTTGTCATGACTTTCAAAGTACTTGAATTAGTTTTAAACCTGCTTCTCTTTATAACCCAATCTCCGTTGTGCTGCAGTGTATTTATTTGAAAATGTGATTTTCACTTTTGCATGAACTTTAGTACATGCCAGAAAAGTGTGTCTTAATTTAATTTTGTTTTAATTGTGAAAACAGAACAACTTTATTTGCCAGTATTTTAAAATGTTTTAGCTAGGAGATACATAGTTTAATACTTGAAACAGGCTTCACACAATGGTAGACTGATTTTGATTGCAGTGGATGGGGAGGTTTCCACTGACTTCTAGTTGGACAGCTTTTTCCTACTGCAGAATTGACAAAGAGCTGTTTATGATGTGGTTAAACATATGTTTGTAACAGCAGTTTTCAAGTCACTGTCATTTCTAAGCTTCCTATTCTATAGAAAAGATCTTTTGTATGTATCTCTGAAGGCTTTTTGTTTTCTTTTTTTCAGTTCTTAATCACATCTATTTTTCTAACTATGGAGAAAGTGTTACGAATGTAGAGGCTTTCCAATGACCTTTTTTTTCAGGATTTTCTGTTTGATTCAGATGATCTGCAAGCTTAATATCCATGTAAATAGATTTAAAAACCCAAACAAACCACAAACTTATAAGGAACAACATTATGTCCCAGATTTTCTAGTTTTCTATAATGGCATCAATCAATATATTTGAAAAATGTGTGTATGTGGGGTATTTATTTGTTGATAGATTTGTTTGTAGTTTGGAAGGAGTATATTAATTACTAAGATTTTTGTCCTTATACACAAGACAGTGTTGTAGTTCCGGGTTTTGGTGGTGATACTGATCCTTAGGATGAAGGGAGAGACGGACTTTTATTGTGCATAAAGTGAAGTGCTGCTTGGTGTTAAGATTGGCCTTTAGTGTTTCTGCATTGACAGGGTCCAGTACGAAGTGAAGTAATCATAAATGGTTTTGTATTTTTAACAATTACTTAGCTGTTCGGGATGTTGCAGAAGTCTAGGAGATTATCACCTGTTAGTGTTAATCCCTGTCAGCACCATGCCTTTTCTACAACACTGCTGCTGACATGATACAGTTCTTAAGCATGCTTAATTTGTAGTACTAACTGCTGGCAACTGTTCTCAACCTTGTGCTGCTAAGGCATGCATCTTGTTTATTAAGCTGCAAGGGACTTCATAACCTAATCAGCTACCCGACCGATCACTACTGGCCAATCATAAGCCTTGTACTTAAGGAGTAAATGAAAACAGTTTCTTACAAATTGTTGTCAGATTGCAGACCTACCAGATGCTGGATTTGATATGGCCTCTGGTTGCTTGTTATCTGTCTTTACTTATGGAATATTCGGTATGAGTTATTTCTCGTTTAAATTTTACTCTGAGCACTTCACCCAGGATCTTTGGAAGACTATAAATTTGACAACGGAAGATAACCTTTCTCTCTTTCCTTCATTCTGCCATCACTGCCCTGCATTTTGGTTATCTTTTCCTTTTCACTTCTAGCAATTTCTGTTTGCAATCTCTAAAATAAAATGTCCTTTCTTCTAATTTGGTTCATTTTTGCTTGACATTCACCTCTTTTTTTCCTTCCTATCAAAATAGCATTCTAAACAATGTTTCTAAGCTGTTGGAAGTAGGTTAAGTATTAAATATGCATCATTTGGCAATATCCCTTTAACTGTTCAAGATCAGAGAAGACTGAGATTAGTGTTTTGTCTGTTGGTTTTTGTTGGTCCCAAGAATCATCCCTAAGTGTAACTTTTGGTTTGTTTTCAATTAATTTTTGTTGGTGTAATTTTGTTTATGTGGTACATTGTAGTGTCTGCATTTCACCAGAATCAGTGTCTGAATTCCTTTTTAATTTATCCACCTTATCCCTTCCCCCTCCTTTTGTTTCTCTGAATTACTTTTAAACAGATGCGCTCAGGTCAGCTTTCCCGAAAGCTGTGGGGATCAAGCAAACGGCTCAGCCAGATTTCATCAGGAGAGACTGAATATAACACTCAAGATTCCAAGTGATTGCTGCTTCTACCTTCTCTCATGGATTCCAGAAACATGTTTAATCTTTTGGTCACTTTAAACGTATATATCAACTTTCAGGGGCTTGATTCTTAAGTCTGTTGAAGATGAACCTATGGTAGAGGTATAGTAATAAGCATATGTACTCATGCAAGTTAGCCTGCTTGCATATTTTTCCTTAACTGTGTTGACTTGGTCACAGCAGAATCCCTCTCTAAATAGCTGCTAAAACTGTGTTTCAGGAAAAAAACCAAAAATAAATAAAAAAATAAAAACCCAACCCCAAAAGCCCCCAAGCCTCCAAACTCAAACTTGCTAATTGAATTTAAAATATGTAGCATTAGATTTAAACCTGAATAGGGCCAGATGCTCCTTGATCACAAAGAAGGTATTTGGCTTTGCTTTGACAGCATTGTAATTTCCCAGCAGTAAATTAGAATTCTAGCAGTTGCAGTGATCGGATTCAGAATTGGGACAGGTGACAGTTATGACCTTTTCAATAAGTTTTTAGCCCAATGAACAATTTATTGCAATTTGTTCCTGTAAATGGCTATTGCTATCTTCTTTTGTGTAGTTCCAGTTTTAGGCTATTCTGCAAGGAACATCTGCGTTGCACTACTTGATTATCAGAAATTATTTAAAGTGCAGGCATGAATAACTTCACAAGAGTTGAAGGTGGTGAAGGAGCTGAAGGAGGTAGGAAATACTTGCTGCTGAAAATTATTTATATTCTTAAGTAGATTAAGACACATACCAAGAAATCCCATAATATATTTAATATCTTGAAGAAATACAGAGGAAGAATCAGTATCTATGGTCAAAGATCAATCTGCTTCATTAGTAAGGCAACTCCTAAAAACAAAAGATAAATTTCCCCTGCAAGATCATTTAAACAACATTGCAGCACAATTTAATTAAATAGCACCTGTTTGTTTCTTGGCTTGGTGTTCACTAAACCACTTGTTAGCCATAATTTTTTTCTGTAAAAACAAGCAGGGAAACAGATAATGTATCCATTCTTAACGTGTTTAAGACCTGGGAAAAGAAAATACCAGATCCTTACATGTGCTATATCCAACAAAATAGTTATGGATTGTATGCTATGTTTTGGAGAAGCCATTACTGAGGGTGGTTTTGTTTTTGTTTTTTTTTTTTATTTAGAGATATGTGATGATGATAGAAGGGTGTGTGTTTTCCTATTGTTCTGACATTTTTATAATGTTAATGATTTAAATGATAAACCCCATACTGTTGGAACAGCCTGGTGCTGAGGGAAAAATATGAATTTTTGGATCCGCGTGTTAAGGTATGTGTGCATGTGTATATATGTGTGTATGTTTGTGTATATATATGTATATACATGTATGTACGTCTAGTAAAAGGAGAAAATACCATACGGTAATGGGAGTATAGATATAAGGCAGAGCTATGAGCGATTGTTAGCTAGTATGTTCCCTTTCGGCTACCCTTTTCTTCCCTCTGCCATCACTTTTCTTGTTAATTTTATTTATTTATGGAAATGAATGTGTGTTGTATCTCCTATAAATGTTATCAGATATTCCCTGTGCCTGGGGAGCTGTTGAACTACCTGAGGAACTCCATAATCTCATTTCAGTAACTTTTAGCATAATATTTATTAACTTTGTAGAAGTAGTAATACCTCCTTACACTGCAAAAGGATAATCTTTACAAGTTCTGTTAGTCTAATTAAAACTGTTTTCTCCTCCTCAATTTCTTTACTGGGGGGGAGGGGAAAATCCCTCTTAATGACTGATTAGTGTGCTGTGTAAGAAAGCTGCATTGCTTTTTCTTAACTTTTGTAAATTAAATAATAAATCCAACTAGTGAACAAGTGGGTCTATGCATAGTTGCAATAATCACTGTGACAGACTGGATTGTGTGGAAAGTTAGGAGAAAATAAGAATTATTTCCCTGAGTTGCTTGCCAAGAGAAAATTAAATTTCCAAAAGTAGAGCGGTGTGTTTTTCTCAGACTCCATGTATGTAAAAAAAACAAACAACCAACCAAAACCAAACAAACCAACCCAAACACATCCCATATTTTCAAATAAGCTATAGAGAAGTGAAAGATACTATTTTAAATCCATTATCTATCCAGTAAGAGTACTAAGGATACGCTGCAAGTATTAAGCGTGTATATGAGAATGTGAAGTATGTTTGTCCATTTATGATTTCACAAAGAAAGAATTTCAGGGGAGCTCTTTTGACAGTAGTTTAGAAGAATTTCAGTTCAGAATGTGAGATTTTTTCTGTGTTATGGGAAGTTGAAAACAGAACTCATTTGGGGCATTGAGTTGATGGTTTTTATAAGTGTGCATATGTGTTCTGTTTAAATGCATATATGAGGTTAAGTACTGGCAAGGAAGGTGCAGGAAATTACGATGTTTCGGGCTAGCAGATTCAAGTGGAAAAATTGAGCAGATAGGTATTTTGTAGCGTTTGGTGAGAGCATGGTTTTCTTTTTGTCACTTGCACAGAGGGTTTTGCATAAGAAAACATCCTACTGTTGGTTAGGTATGTTTATACAACAGTTGAATTAATGTTTGTAGTACTTTAATATTAAGGAACACTGAATACACTGTGTCAGTTTAAGTAAAATATAATGTAGTTGCAATAACTGGGGATGAAAGTGTTTATGGTGAAGAGCTTTGACATTTGAATACCGTCATTTCAGTGCATCCCAAACATTAGGTGATCTTCACAAACGTCTGGGACAGGTTTAAATGTGGATAGCTCTTGGGCTTGCAAACTTGAGGCTAGTTTGTGCTCTGCACAAAGCAGCAGCAGAATGAGGAGGGGGACAGGTTGAGCTCTGAGCTGCTTCATGCTCTACAAAGAATGGCAATATCCATTGCCTTTTGATCTTTTATCTGGTCCTTGAGGATAGGAGGTATGCACCATCACATGCTTAGCGTTCTTGCCAGAGGCCCTCTGGAAAGACTCCCATAGGTTTGAAGGTCTGCACTTTATCTAAAACCAGCTTTAAATAAAAGACATAAGTTGTAAGTGTGAGCATTAGCTGGGATGTTGTTTCTTTCGGTTTTAACTTCTATAAGTCTTTTAAAAAGTAGAAAATATTTTTTCTAGTCAGCTGTTTAGGTTGGTTGAATTGCAGTCTGCTATACAGTGCACTGTGAATTAGGGAACTGACTTTCATAATTCTTTGATTTCCTCAAGTCAATAAAGCTTAGGATCATGTTTTGTTTTTCATGTATTATTGGTGAAATAAGATTGTCCTTTGGTTTTGAACTATGATTTATTTAAGTGTAAAAAGTAAAGCTGTGAGATGAAAGAATTCTGATTAAGAATTCAGAATAAACAAGTCTTAAGTGACACTTATTTCATAACACTATGTTTGTCGAGATCTTCTTGCTGGTATCTTCTTACATTTAATTTTTGGAACAACCCTAATGGTATTTATCAGAGTTTAAGATAAGCTTGCCTTTGAAGCTGAGTGAGTAAGTAGGAGTGTAAATATATATATATCTAAAAGAAACTGAAAACTGACTTTCTCTTCATATGTGTATATAAATGAGATCAAGTAGTTAGCAGTATTGAGTAACTTCTCCCTAGCAGTTTTGAACTTGCATACCAAAGGATGGTATTTAGAAGACATCTCTCCTTTATTTCAAGTAAAATATTTGTTAAATTTCTCTTCATCAATTTACTTATAATTCCTGATAGTATTTTTAGTTCTTTTTATCTGTAGTGAAGAATCTCATCTAGTGTGTGCAATTTTTGTACTATATGAGCGTTCAGAAAGTGAAACGTTTGCTGTTCAAGTTAGCATCTGACTTAAGTGGATTATTCTATATTAATACACTTGTTATCTAATACTCATGGGCTATCTAGAAACCACATGTTCTATCATCTATATACTGTACCAACACCAGCACAAAATAATAATCCCAATCTTAAACTAGCTGTGCTTCACTTGATGGTTAATATACATTGTGGAAATTAGGTTTTAGGAAGCCTGTTTGATTTTAAAAGGGATGGGGGGAGAGGTGGAGAACGACACACCAAACCAAAACCACAACCCACCCACATATTGCAATTGTTTTGCTAATCTGCAACGTTGATATAAACAAGCTTTTTTCCCCTGATATACCTTAGATCATGAATATTACCACAAAACAGATTTATCAAAGTCTTTACAGGCTTTAAATAGTCTAGTCAATTGGCTGCTTCATAAGGATTGTCTTTAAAATTGTGTTTCTGTGTCCTTTAAATGGACAAAGAACTAAGTTTCTGCACTGTAAAAATTCTGTATGGGACTGGTAATAGTCCTACATTTGCTTTAAGATAGTCCTGTAGGAATGATAAATTTATTTTTATTTGTAATGCACAATAATTAGGTAGGTCTTTTAACTCTTGCCTTAGTCAATGGGAGTTGTATACCTCACTTCCCTAGACCATGTCTCCCTCCCGCCATTTCCTCTGCAAGTCATTCCCAATCTCAGTTAACAAAATCATTAGAAAACATACATACAGCAACCAAATGCTTCACAAAGCTTTTACTGTGTATGTGTATTTAGTTGAACATGTGTATCTGTATACAGATTATGGTATGGTAGGAAGCTTTAGAGCCAGCGAGGGGAGTAGAGGAGGCATCAGCTGCCTCCTGCTCCTACATTGAGAGTCTGTGTAGACACTTGCTCTGTATTGTCAGCTGAAGGCACCCCTCTCTTCCGCTGTTCAAGGCACCTTGTTGGCTAGGTTAGATGCTGAGGCTAGGTGATGTGACTTTTTTTTTCTTTAAAATAATTTTTAAAAAAATGCATATAAATGCATATCCTAATGTTGAACCTAAGGCCTGATCTAATAAATAGTTAGGTGAAAGCACTACATAAGGTTATATTTAATTGAGTGGAAATACAAGCATGTGCTTCAGTGCTTTCTGTAATGGGCTTTTCATGCTTTTTGGTTTAAAAGCTGTGTTGGTTTTGGCTGTAAACATGACACTTATTAGTAGTGTCCTTTTGGGGAGGCTAATAGTTTTTGTGCAGTCATATGCATGTTGGTTCATTGTATACCAATGTTTGACTCAACTGAACTGTTTGGAAGATGTCTTTCCTTCCATCACAAGGAGCCAATTTTTCCTTGTTATTACTCATTACTGTTGTCAGTAGGTACTTTTAAAGGAATCAAGGGTTTTCTGAAAAGCTACTGCAGTTAAAAAACAAAAAAGAAAAGTAAAATACTATTGTCCCATTCTTCACTATTATAGTCATCAGATGCCTGCATGCAGCAATACCTCCGAGTGGCAGTATAGCATGCTCAGCACAGTTTGAGTCAAATGCTATTCATCTTACTGCAGTCTTGAACACCCCATATGTGAGGAACTCCTTATAGCATTTAATCAAAGGTACCCTTTGTTCAGTTTTAATTCACCTTTTTGCTGTGCATCTGTGGGAGAAACTGGTATGTCTTTCTTTTAGTTACCCTTTACCCAAATGGCTCAGATAAAATAGGTGTTTCACTTTTCACAAGAGTTCCTCCAGTTGTGTTCTTTCTATTTTCAGCTACTGGACTTGGGAAATTTGGTAGGTATTTCCAGAGCTTAGGTCAGTGATTATACTCAGCACAGACACAATTTCGTAACACGTCTTCTATCCCAGAAGCATGATTGTCAGTATAGATTGTGGTTTAAAGCTGCTAAGTTGTTTTCAGATTGAAATATAAAACATCCAGCCATATATATCATAGATCTAACTGAACTTAGAGGCCACTTGTTTGTTTAGCTTTCTATCTAGTCAGTATTTTCCTCTTGAGGGAGCCATATTTTTTTGCCTTGAAGTAAATTTTTTAAAATAAACTTAGTCTTGCACCTGGTAGTACTGCTTTAGTCATACCTAGCTGTGAGCTGTTGCTTAAAGAAAGCCATGAGGGGAAAAAAAAAATCAAGGGAAACTTGCAATATGCGCTCTGATTCAACCCTTCGCTATGCAGGAGCAGCTTGCTGTAAGATTAGAGAAATGCTGCTTGTAAGACTTACATCCCTTTGGTCAGTGTTTTGATGGAAGCTGTGATGCTACTCAGTTTGCTTGATGAATTTTTACTAAAGCTAATGAGGGAGTGGAAGCGAAAGCTGTACAGCAACAGTTAACCATTTCTTCTGATAATTCTTACAGATTGTGCAATTATGTGATTACAAATGGATATTTAAATGCCAAAAAATGCCTTTTTTTAAGAGTTAAATGTTAGGTCTGAGGAGTGTTGCAAATACCTGCTTTCAAAAATGAGCCTTCAGGCTCTGTAATGAACTTGCTGTCAGTCTTCTGTGCAATATCTTTTTCCCTTCTGGGTGCTTTAAGAGTATACTGTATGTCTTATTTTGTTTTGATCAGTATGTTTTAGAGTGTGTATATTGGCTAATGATGGATTCTTTTTTTCTGTACAGCATGGTGGAAGATGTTTTACAATTTTGCACTTTTCTAGGATTTGCAAGTTTGTAACCTGACAATTTTTAACATGCACACTTTTGTACATAATTAGCATTGTATATATTTAACATGAGTCTGAAGCAAATAAAAGTAATTGAATGCATAACTTCTCCCTTTATTAATAGCACAAAAATGGAACTAGTAGTGTCAGAGTACAGTAAATGAACAAGTCTTTCATTTAGCAGGTAAATCTAGGCAGCAGGAACAGCTGACTGTATCCTGTCTTAGTTGTGTTAAAGTAAATTTCTTTTTGGTGGGGAAGGAATCAAAGTGGATACATGAATGTACAGACCCTTTCAGACTAAGAATAGCTGTAATTACTCAAGTACTGCAATAAAAATTGCCTTTTTGCTGGGAAGGAGAGATGTCTGAGCATGAATTATGGTGGGAGAAAGAGCCCACTAATGCATATTCATCTTTATAAAGATAAGGTTCTCCACCCACCCTGGGATTAGAAGCATCTCTTTCCTTCTTCCTCATTGTCTTCCCATATAGTGACTTTTGCTGCAGAATATGCAAGCCTACAGATTCAGGGGATTACTGTCAATCAGGAGGAAACTGAAATCTGTTCCAGGCTCATGTTCAGTTGGTTTCTTACCCCTGTAAACAAGACAAACAATGCTGTGAGCTTTAACAGGAGCTAGGACTACTGTGCTTCCATCTGTTAGTAGGGACAGAACAAGGCATCCTTATTCATGACAGTTTTGACTCCCTTCCTTGCCTGCATCATGGGACATACATATTAGATTTCTTAGTAATGTTCATATGACTAAAGATATGAGTTCTCTTGTTCTAGAGTTCAGTGCATTAGGGCCAAACTGGGATTCCCCTGGCCTTCGATAACAGAGCTGAATACTAAGGGCTGTTTCTGTGAACGGTAACTATAGTTGGAAACGTAAGCATCAATGGATGTAATGCCATAGCACTTACAGGTAAGTTAGACACCCTTCAGAGTGCTGTTGTACTGCCTGCTCCTTTGGAGCATAAAATAATACTCATGTTTTCCCCAAAGAGAAATGGAAGCAAGAGATTAAGTAACTAAGGACGTGGGGGAAGGCAGCATGTGCCAGCAGTCTAATAGAAGTCTCTCTTCCTTTCTATCTGAAGGAGGATATCCATTCAAACGAAGCATTTACCTCAAAAACAGACGGGCTCCTGTCACTCCTTGCAAGGTGGCTTTGTCTCCTTCCACTAGCAGCATCGCACCTTCCCGCAAGCCCTAATGTAGGTGGAAACATTTGATGTTATTATCAAGCTATTTGAAAGGCTAGAATGCTTATCATAAGCAGGCCAGTCTTAGAGCAGCTCACCATGACTACAAACAAAACTTTCTTGCTCACCTATTTCTAACAAAGATACGAAGACAAAATGAGGTGAGTTACCTTGTTTTAGAAGCTGGTTTTCTTGTTTATTTTACTTTTCCCTTTTAAAGAAGAAGAAAACATGAAGGAGAAAAGGAAAATGTGTTTTTTCCGCAGTTAATTCCACTACCACCATTCTTAGATCCAGTTTGGGCCAGGCAACAGCTAGCTGGGTTTGTTAGACCACAAACTTTATATTCCAAGCTCAAGCACAGGGACAGGAAACCCAGAGGTCCCACTTCTCCAGATAGACATACTGTAACTGCAAACCTACTACTGAATGAGCAAATTCAGAAACCTACAGAGATTAAACCAAAATGTAAAGTTAACAATATCTGCAAAAAGATTAAGGGGAGGTATCATACCATCTGTGTGCACACCACCCCTACATACAACATACAGCTGGTGGCCAGTGACTGGAAAGATCAGAGCTGCCCAAAATACAGTGTTTGGCAACAGGACTCTAAGCATGTAATGGGTAGAATGCATTTCATTTGTTCTAACCCATTCTCTGCAAGTGAGCAAAATCCAAGGTGGAAGCTCTTAGCAAGAATGTAACTAACTTTCCATGCCATAGTTCTGTAAGGCTTGTGAGGCAGAGGAAACCCACAGTGAAAGCTAGCAATAATGCATTTAAAATGTTTACCATGCTACATTCATGAGCTTCCTGACTGGGAACTACTCACCAGAACTGGAGGGGTGTCTGGTTCTTCATGATACTGACGAATTCTTTCCTCTCTTGTCTCCTGCAATAAGGAGTGTAGATTAGCTGCCCAGGCAGTAAGGTAGGACTTGGAGCTATCCAAGTAGTGTGACACTGAGCAATTTCATAACATTAAACAAAGCAGGCACTTCCTCTCAAGCAGAATGCTTTCATTAGACCGATATTGAAGGAGGTAGCAGGATTGACTTTAATAGATATGTATTTTACTCTTCATTACTAGCAGCAATTGCTGTAGGTTGATCAAACAGAACTCACGCAATCCCAACCCTTAAAAGCCTTAAAACTTACTTTGACTGAATTCATCCAGCTCTTTTTTTTTTTTTTTTATGCTATCTCTGTGTGCTCACCCTCAGAACAAGAGCACTGAGGAGGATGGTGGAAGCAAATGCTTGAGATGCCCCCTTCATGAAAGAGGGTAGTGAACCATGGATTTCCACTGATTAAATATCTGCTTGTTTGTCTTAAAGTACGTATTACACTGAAGAATTGCCTTCTGTGAACAGCTCTGCCATGTTTCCTGCAGGTTTGCTGCTGAACTGAGCAACAGTAGTTAAAGAAATCAAACCAGAAGGATTTGTTGGTAAGGAAACACGAGAACACAGCAGGGACTTGGTACAGCACAGAGCTTCCAGCCTCCTCTCGGAGAAATAGCAGAAGTTATTTATAGGGAAGACTGCCTACTTATCTAGTGACAAGCTGATTAAATGAGTACTTTCAACTTCATCTAAATTCTAGAAGCACATCTGATCCTCCATCTCTTCGGTGTCCCCTAATTCTTAATACTTCCTCTAACCATGAAGAAATTTTGATTTTTAAGGAGGAAAGTATCTGGGCTGTTAAAAGATGCACCACAGAAACTGTTCCCTGAGGAATTAGCTCGTGACAAGCTATTCAAGAATCAGCTCCTCCATACAATGGAGAAGTCATTCTTTGTGCTTGATGGTTAGTGTTTTCCTTTCAGCTATACCAGTACATGTGCTTGTTCAGTACTGGGCATTACAGGGTCTGCTCTCTGCAGGGACACTAGTGCCAAGGCATTTCCTTACACAACAGGTTTGCGTGCAATCTCAGATTCTGATGGTTCTTTCAGACCTTTAGATACTTAAGCCTCTTAATATATGCTTAAGTTTGGCCTTCTCAAGCAATAGGTGAGACAGACTATGGCAGAACTTTCCAGAAACACAGTGCATTGCATCTTAACATTTCAAGTTTGTCTCTCCTCACCTGCTCCCCACCCCACATTCCATGCCAGGTATGAAGCAACAGTATTTCAGACATTGCAAAGCTTCTGTTTGTCAAAAACACTTTGTTCCACCTCAGTAATACTGTTGCCAGCTCCTCTTCCCACTCGAAGAAAAGCCTTAGGAGGGAGTAAAATGTTAACTGCCTCACTGGCATTTCCAACTGCTCTAGGGAGCAGCTGTTCTACATTCTGTAGCTTTGCAAGGCCTTGCAAATGCACAGTCATTACACACTGCACCCTGAGTACTGTGTTAGCTCTGGCATGCTTTACTTACACCCATGTGAGTGCTTTTAACATCTGGGTCCAGGTAGTGGGGGTTAATATTAAAAGGAACTAAACCTAGGGCCTGCAGGGAAGGTGGATAAACAATTGGCATGTCATTGGTAGTGTTGATGCTGATGGTAGCAACATTAGTTCCTGCACTGGATCCCATGTAAGGAATCCCATCCTGAAAGACAAAAGCAATGATTAGTATGTAGTATCACAACCAGGAACTGCATTTTGTAGCATCTTCTGTCAATCTCAGAGGCTCAGCAATCAGATCAAACTTAGCAGTGAGAGGAGCTAGAAGGACTAACTTTACAGGTGAAAAACAGAACAAGAAGAATTCAGGTTTTGAGGCAGGCAATAGTTTGTATATGTTGCGGTTGTCAGAGAACTAGCTGTTGAATGTCCTGTACTCACAACTCTGTGACCCCATCACAAGAGAGAACTTGTAAGGTTGTCAGTGCATATATTGGACTTTGCTATTAAGAGGAGAGACTTGTCTACACTGCAGTTACAGGAAATACCTGAACTAGCCTCTGAAGAGAGTGGACCATCTGAAGCAGAGTACGATGTTGCCACAGCATCAGCTTACCAGTACCATAACCAGCCAGTTTAGTGCTAGCTTAGGTATTACTACTATAGACATAGTGCTATGTACTATGCTGTGCATGGAAGGATTCCACACAAACATGCAAGTATATGGATAATGCTGAACAATTTGGAAAAAGAAGCTGACCTGAGAGAACTGGTGCTAATATAGCCAGATAGCTATCTAGATTTCACTGAGACCCAAACATTTTCTGCCTTTTCTGCCCACAACAGGTATTGAATTTTGTATATTAACACAGCCTAGCTAACCTTTTTTTCTTGGCAGGTGGCCTTTTCAAACATACTGTGTTTGCATCAATCTGCCTGCAGTAGTTTGCAGTTGCACATTGCTAGGGGATCACCTTGCTTCTGTTCTCCTCCATGAATGGCATTTCTTTGCTGTGCCTTACGAGATTTACCAGCCAGAATGGGGCTGCTGACTAGAAGGGCTCAACAGCACCCATACCTCTCAATTCCAGGTCAAGGAGGTACTCGAGGTAATTACAGTATTTTCAGTGTCAACAGGGCATTGTCTAAAAGGCATATATATAGATCCAACTCTATTATCAGTTTATTAGTAGACAACCTGCAATGAACATGTCTATGTCTATTAACTAGATACAAAGTGGACATCTCAAGCTGAAAAACAGGGTTTCTGGACATAGATTAAATCCTGCACTGCTCTTCATTGGTATTTTGAGGGCCTTTCTTCTAAGGTACTAAACAGCATTGTACATCCCATGGCCTTGCAGCCCCACATCTGGGAAAGTGCCCTAGAAAGACTGCTGACCCTAGTCTTTTTAGGCTTCAGTGACTAATGACAGCCTTATTTGGCTGCAGATTTCAGTTCAACAGGTTGCATGAGATGGCTCAATATTTGAAGTATATTAAAAACAAAGATGTGGAATCAACTTGGATTTGTCTGAACAAAAGCTTATGCATGGGATTCTGCCATTCAGACTTGGCCTGAGTCCTGTAGTTTTTACCTCAAGAACTCTTTTCCTGATCTCCGGTATCAGACTGTTGTCATAGAGAGCTTTCAGGAGACGGAATGTGTTCCCACCTCCTGCAGAAAGAGAGTCCAGCTTATTTAACATGCTTTCACCACCAGTTTAATTGAAGCCTTTACAGACTCGGCAGGCTCAATGATTTCTATGGTCTATTCAGGGTAGCATCCTGCTTTGAGCAGCAGTAAAACCAGAAGCTTCAGAAGAGTGGTCACTGGGCAGGCTGTCGGTTTATGCCAGAGTCATTCTTGTAACACTGATGCTGGCTGTTTGACAGTGGACGCTGTTCTAATACCCACGAGCATGGTATTAGGACTGTGCTTAGTTTGAGCGCAGTAGCCCTGAATCTTCTTAGACTTGATAAAGTGATGATACAGCTGTGATGATCATGTTTTTAACACTGAAGTACTGTTCAAATGAATAATCTGTGACTTACTGGAGATGAAGTTCCATTAATAAATCTCTCCTACTTCCCAATTAAAGTACTGTTTTCTCTAGTTTTTAAAAATTGCTATACCCAGCTTTTTCATTGTTATCTCTACAGTGCCAGCTCTAAGCAGGAGTAATCCAGTGCCCGATATAAACTCTCACTAGGGAGCAAGAAGTAAAACTTACCAATAAATATTGCTTCAGATTTCCTTACAGCTTCTACTGGATCACAAGATTCGTGAATGCTGTCCAGCCCATAACCTTAAATGAAAAAGTATTAAAGTATTTACCTTTGCCACTTCAGTTTGGAGGAAGAATATGGTATGTTCAATCCCCCCCTGCCCTCCTCCCTGAGACAAATGTCTCACCAGACAACCAGGGAAACTTCAGATAACTCTACAACATAAACCAGATTATATGTTTTAAAATAGTGCAGGGCTTCTGCATCCAGCTGTACCAAAGCAAATGTTTGCTTTATGGATGCACGTGCTTAGGGTCTAAGAGCACAGCATTTCACTCAGCAGGTGCAGGCTGAGGCACAAAGTCCTGCTGAGCACTACCAGCTAACTTTAAGAAAGGGGGGGGGGGGGGGGAAAGCTGTCAGTCTTCAGCTTGGCTGAGTCTGAACAGGATGTGGTGTCATTGGTCTAGCATTACTAGTACAGATAGCCGATCTGAGTATTTTTTTGTAATGGTTAAAATGTCTGGCTTTGACAGATTTGCCTTGCAGGGGTTCACTGAGTACAGGAAGTGCCAAGAGAGCCAGAAGAATATGGACGTTTGATAGCAGCAATCTTTCTGCAAGACAAGGAGCAAAGTGTGCTGCCCAGGGAAGTGAGTACTAATTATTACTACAGTAACAGGTCCAAAGTTATCCTGAACAGCGATAGTGTAGGCTGCTCTAGAAAGATCTTTGCTCGATGGAAAGCTCAGTTGCTGTTCATTATAGAAATATCTGGCTGGTTGAAGCGTATTATAGTAATGGTCTTCACTCAACAGCCGTAGTTGCATGGCTTGAGCAGAGGTTTAAGATGTACTGGAGATGTTCCCCACGTGATTAAGGAGGATAAAGAGGTGCCACTTAGTATTCAGGAATAAAAACTTCCAGCCTGAAGTGGTTAGAAGTGTTGCAACAAGATTTCTTCCGGAGGCCTCTAAAGTATCTACTTCTAGATAGAAGTTAGCAAAGAGCTCCCTGCTGCTCTCATTCCCATGGCTGAGACTTGACAGCGTGCAGCAGAGCTACCGCGCCCCTCTCCACCGCTGCCTGCTGCACTACCCCCAGTAAACCAGGCTGTTGCGGAGTCGCTTGCCCAGAGGCGTTCACAGCCCCGTCCCCTCTTACAGCAGCGGTGCGCGAGTGCCCGCCCGGGTGCTGCCCGGCAAGGCCGGCCCCTGCGGCACGGCTGCCCCTCGGCAAAGGCGACGTTTCCGCCGGAGCTGCCCTGGGAGTCGGCGCCCGGGGCGGGCCAGCCTTACCCAAGCTTTCAAACTTCTCCCTCGCGGTCCGGGCGTAGGCATCTCGGTCGTGCAGGGCGTAGGGAACGAACAGCACCCGCTTCACCTTCCTGGGAGGAGAGAGGGGGAGAGAGCGCTTAGAGCCGCGGGGGCGGCCCGGGGCCGGCTCCCGCAGCCCCTGCGCAGCGCTTACTCCCCGAGGAAGCTCTTGATGTGCTGCTGGCAGTGGCCCAGGTACCCCCCTCCGTGCAGGGTGGAGTTGGACACCAGCAGCAGGCGCCGCGGGCCCCCCATGCCGCCCCGTGCCGTGCCTGCGGGCGGTGCGCCTGGCCCGGCCCGCCCCTTCCTGCCCCGCCGGCGGGCCGCGGGGTGGGGNCGGGGCAGCCCGGCCGCAGGCTTTGGCGTACCTCATGTTTTACGTGCCCCCGTGAATCCCTCTTAGAAAGGCTTTATCTGCTCACCTTGCAGTTTTGCACGTGTGCAGGCCTCCAGGGCAAAATCTAGGTCTAAGATCTATATTGCAAACCTGACCCTTTAAACCTGTATGCAGGGATCTTTCATTTAACCAGATGAATAATCCTGGTTTAGCCAGTGGGGCCAGGCACACACTTACAGTTGATCCACTTCATAAGCCTTAGCAGGTTTGAGGCCTGAAGATGTGGTTTATCCAGCTTTTGTTTAATGATTTTAAATAGTGCAGCAGCATTGATGTGGAAAATCTAGCTCTCCTGCTGGAAAGCTGTGGGTCTTGTATAAATTCTTAAGCTCAAGGAGGTTGATGCATTTCCTTTTACTCTTTAGGCATCTAGGCAAGCATCAGGTATCCCTGGGCTGGCTCCAACTGATGAGAAGTAAGTGCTTTCTATCTTTGTTCACATCAGTCAAGTTCGGCATTGGCAGAGGATGTTGTTCATGACCAGATATCCTCTTTGTGTTCATCAGGGATGGCAACCTGCCAGATATCATTGCTAGCAGCAGTTTGCATGAGTTCCTGGTGAACCTTCATGAGAAATATGGCCCAGTGGTCTCCTTCTGGTTTGGAAGGCGTCTTGTTGTCAGCCTCGGCTCCATTGATCTCCTGAAACAACATATTAACCCTAACCGGTCATGTAAGTGTCCTTTGCTTTGTCTTTGAGTCCACTTGTTCCTTCTGGCCTCGCTGGACATCCTATGTCAAAGGAAGCTGGGGCTTCATTCTAAGTAGAAAGAAAATGAGAATTGGTTTGCAGCTGATATGGTGGTTCAGGTGTGTCTTTGGTCTTGCTTATTGGACTTGAATATCAGTGACCAAGAGTTGCTGCTTTGCAATGGTCATCAAGAAATTAGTATGCTTGTGTCTTTACCATTTCCCTACAGATGAATGTTTATGCAAAGCATCGTGTTCATTAGTCACTTGAAACAGCAAGGCGATGATCCTGTAACCACTTGGCACACATTTTTAACGTAGCTTGAAATACAATGCAAGAGGGGGAACTTTGCTAAATTAAGTCTGAAAACAGCTGTGCTACTTTGGGATAGCTCCCTTGTGTGCTTCATTGTGGAAGTTTTTAAAGTGTTATTTGAAGAAGTTCTTTAACTTTTGGTTTTCTTTGGTGTTTAGAATTTTGTGCTGAAAACCTTTCATGATCTTCCAGACTTGGAAATGGTCAGTGGTGCAGGTAGCTAAGTTGACTGTCTTAGTCCTGGGAGGGTATTCTAATTTATGGTGTAAGCCTCTTAGGTGAGCGTTTTTCTTCCTAAGGTGACCACAGACAATAAGTTAACTCAGTTGAAGTTTGGGGTTAACCTCTTGTTTTTCCAGTTTTCATCTTAGAAAGTTGAATGAGGTGCTGGTTGGAGACCTCTGACCTGACACTGTAGGCTGTACTTAGGCACAGGCAGATATCTCAGCATCGCTTTATGCTGGGGTCATAAAGGGTAGGCTTTTTGGACAGTTGCATTACAGACTCAAAAAAAAACCCAGTGAGAATCTGGGGAAGGAGTGGGAGTTGATGAAGATCAGCAAGATACAGTGGATAGCGATGACACTCCAGAAGGTGGAAACCCACCCTGAAAGATCTGAATGCATTCAAGCATGTTTGAGGGAAAGTGAGCAGACGATCACTTTCTCAAAGCTCAGAGAAGTGATGACAGGCCTCTGAGCTGGCAAGTTCTCAGAAATGTACTGAATTTGGGAGTATGTAAATACTGATCAAAAACAAATACAGTGCCTGGACTTAAATGCAGGAAATGAACTGACCCAGGCAGCTACAGACTAGTCTGGTGTCCTGCTTTGCTAAGGGCTAAACATTTTTTTAAGGATAGGGATAAATAGGAAATACATGCCATACTTCTTTGATTATTAGCATTCTAGACAAGAAAATCAATAGAACTGTGTTTCTGTCAGGGTTTCAGTTCAGAATTTGCTTGGACACTGCTTGGGTCATCACTGAAGCTGGAGGTCATGGGATATGAGAAGCGAAAGAGGGAGTGAGGCTGTATTGTGTTGGGAAAGCGGAATGCTGGGTTGTAGAGATGAAATGCAGATAGTGCATCTCTTATGAGAGCCTTGAAGTTGAACTAATTGCATTCATAATTATTAACAGGTTCCCAGTGCCGGGAGACTGTTTTTCCTTATGCTTAAAGCAACGTTTGAAGTTGGTACGTTTTCATGGCCTCTTAAAGCTTGGTTGAGATTAATTTGCAAGAAGAATTCAAAGGAAGTAAAACTTTGCTGCTGGGACTGACAGTTCCTGTGAGAGGCTCTGGGGAAGCAGTCCAGGACTGCGAAAGGTGTGGATGTGAAGAGGGTGGACTAGTTCAGGACTGCCAGGAGCAGAGGGTTCAGACACCCACTTGGAAAACTCTCAGGAGTTGATGTCACTTTTTGGATTGGGACAACAAACCTGAGACACATTGAATGCTGGAGATGGACCTATGGGTCCTGGCCTGTTTGAGCAGGACAGCTTCATTGCTGTTTTGTGTGCATTTGTAGTGAGCAGCTTCAGAGGTCCTTTCCATCTGTGATACTCAGTTCTGCTTGGCATCTGTCTTGACTCTCCAGAGTTTGATCTTGTCTCTGTATTTACTTTCAGTGGTGTCCAGGGCAGCACTCTGAGGTTCCTGGGATGAGGGAGAAGGTTTCTCTGTAAATAGAAGGAACAGCTGAAATTTTTTTTTGGCCTCTCCAAATGCCTCTGCTTGCCAGATTTGCTGTGTGGGTTTTCTGTGCTACCCCAGTACTGTGTCTAGCTCTGCCAGGGCCAATCAGCAGGGGATTGTGGCATGAATAATTGCAGCCACTCCCTGACAAAGTAGCTTAGAGGAGGAATTGTCAGCAGCAGCTAGAGTCACATAACAGCCTGCTCCACGTGGAGAGCCACAGGTACCATCTGCTGTGCCAAAAGACACATGCACATACTTCTTGCCATTCAAAGTGGGAAACAGGGTGAGATGCAGAGCTTAAAAACATTGGAAAGGAAATGATGTGAAAGCATTTAGGAAAGTTTACCATGTTCATGCCTCTGGCCACATTAGCTGCCTTGTGTGATTAGATAGTAAGTCCTCTGCAGGTGGGAGTTGTCTCTTGTATGTTTGTCCAGTAGCATAACAAGGCCATGATCTCTGGGAATCCTAGATACGTCCAAAGTTGGTAGAATTACATGTGTCTAGGTCAGCCTTGATGCTTTCTAATGCCTCAGAGATTTGACTTTCCATCTGGGAGAAATAGAGTGTGATAAACAGTGAAAATATCCCTCTTGAAAACCCTCTGATTGCTGCTTCCAAATATTTTCTTAAAGATTCTGCCAGTTCTGCAAGACCTACAGAAAAATTTACAGAAGGGGAAGAGTACATGCTATGCTTTATTGTACGATTTTGTATTGACACCTAGTGTACTTTAGCAAATTTATTAAGTAGAGGCCCCTGGTGGTGAAATTCAGATTTAAAAATCTAACTGAAGTGAGCTGTGGATATGGAAAATGGGGGATATGTGGTTTTGTTTAGTTTGTACACTGCTGCAAGCGTCTATGCGGAAGGAAGATGGAAAGTAAGGCGATTAGAAATAGAAAGCATTCTGTAGCTTAGTGGGGCACTATTTTCTCTAAGAGCTTCTCTGCTGGAGGCAGCCCTGACTGAGAGAGGTAGGTGTTAGTTTGGGAAGAGTTCATCAGCAGGGAACTCAGTGCATGCAAGAGAAATCATGCAGGAGCAGCAGGGTGTCAAGTGAGGTTTGCTGGGGCTGTGAAGCAAGGTAAGGAGTGCATAGAGCAACCTCTGGCTAAGTCTTATGCGAGCTGATATGTCTAGAGTGCTTATGCACGGCCAGGCCAGGAGGGCACACCAGATTCAAGGCGGAATGTGCTCAAGGGGCTGCAGATCAGGCGCAGTTAAAAGGGGAAGGAGCATGCCACACTCACTGTTGTCACCCAGTCAATGGCACAACCAGCTGGGAAGTGGCAAGCTGGGAAGAAGCTTCTGAGGCATTATTACTAAAGAGTTAGTTGGTACAGCCAGCAGGCAACCTCTGAGGGGGGAGCTGATCACAGGATGGTACCCTACCATGGAGAAGAGACCTTATGAGGTCCCAGCCCACCCTGAGTGAGAGAAGCTTGACACCCCAAGAGGACTGTTCCTGGGGGAAGGAGCCATGCCATGCTCATTGCCCAGAAGTAGAAGCACCCAATTAAAGAGGCTGCTGTTTTCATCATCCCTGTGTGGTGTGACTGCCTGATTTTCTAATGGTGTTTCCTTTATTTGCTTTCAGTGGATCCCTTTGAGACAATGTTGAAGTCCCTCTTGAGGTACCAGTCCAGCCTGAATGGGGATACTGGAGAGAGCCACATGAGGAGAAAGCTGTATGAAAATGGTGTGACCAAGTCCTTGCAAAGTAACTTTGCTCTCATCCAGAAGGTGTGTAACTGTACAGCAGAGAAGCCCTGTGTGGCTCACAGGGGAAAGTTTAGTGAGAATGATCACTAGGATAAAGGAGCTGCATTCAAATTCATGCTGGAACTATAAGCATCTGAGACAGCTAACAGCCTCTTCCCATTCAAGCACAGTGTGAATATTTGGTTTCTCCTAGCTCCAGTGGGTTAGGGGGAAGGGCTGAGCTTGGTGACTTTTTATGCCAAGATGCAGTTAAAGATACTGGAGCATCTGGATTCTAGATTTATTTGCCAGGACAGGAGGGAGGAGCAAGGAACCAGCTATTGGGACCACAAACAGGTGAAGAACTGTTCTGTTGACTCAGTCCAGTAGCCAGAATATGATCTGTTTTTGCAGTCTGGAGCTACTAGTATTAAAGGTTTTAAGGTTTCTTCTGTGACAGAGGGAACAAGAGAGAAGGACAGGGCTGCCTTGCTGGGGGAAAACCTTGGGAAGAGGCAAAAGATTTGAGGCTAAAATGTTAATGTTTGAGTTAACAATGGAAGGAAAGCCTGGAAAGAGTGTAGTTTCATGCCATAGCCATGAAAGTGTGGTCTGCCTAGGAACTGGGTGGGAACGTCTCCAGGGTATGTTTGGTAAATAGGCTGCTGATATTACTGCCAACTAATGATTCCTTCCCTCTCAAGCTGTCAGAAGAGTTGCTAGCCAAATGGCTCTCCCTCCCGGAGGCACAACACGTGCCACTCTGCCAGCACATGCTGGGTTTTGCCATGAAGTCTGTCACGCAGACAGCTATGGGCAGCAGCTTTGAAGATGACCGGGAAGTCATCCGATTCCGCAGGCACCATGATGCAGTAAGTGTCACAAAGACTCGGGAAATCTCATTTTCCATGCCAACAGCATGCATCTTGTGTCTGTGTAGAGTGTAGTACAAGCTACTGTTAAGACTTTAATATTAACCTTAAGAGCTTGAGGGCTCAGTCTTAATTGTCCCAAGCTGAAACTATCTGCAAGATCCTACTACTGATCCTGCTGCCATTAGTCTAAGGTGTTTCTAAAGGATCTGTGGCGATCAGGAACCCAGATCCAATGGCAGCTGAGAGGTGTTTGGTACCCAAGTCAGTTAAACTCTACGGGGAATGCCAGTGGAACTTCTCCTTTTCAAAGATCTTCTGAAGGCTCTGTGACATTGGGGAGAGAGGAAAATCTGAGAAGGTCCCAAGCTGCGTCCACATCTGGAGATGTTAAATCTGCTGGTGATAGGGTGGAAAGGAAACTTCCATCTCCCATTTAAGATTCCCATGCCTTTTCCCCTACAGTTGCAGTTACAATTCTTCCATTTTAACTCAGTTTCATCTATCATAGATGTAATGTCTAGAATGGGACATGGTGTCCTAAAGAGGAGACCAGTTCTATATTCACAGGAAGTCTTCATTTTATTTGGTGTTTTCATATTCCTGAATAGGGAAGACTAGAAGGGTCCCAGCATTCTCAGCCTATGGTGAATGATGGTGCTCTTCTCTCTGTCGTTCTTTCAGATCTGGTCGGAGATTGGGAAAGGTTTCTTGGATGGGTCCCTTGACAAAAATATGACTAGGAAGAAGCTCTATGAAGATGGTAGGTTCCTCCCCAAATCACATTCTTCCTCCCACTCTGATTAATACTTAAGAGTTAGCTAGTGTATGGAAGCATTTAATTTGCCCAGCTGTCTTGGCTTTTCTGCAGAGTTGATAGTCATGCCATATGCTACCAGATGTGTCCTCCTTACTTTTGCATAAAATCATTGTTTTGGAGTTGAGTGACAAGCCTGCCAGTGCACAAGGAGTGTGTAGGACTAGAACTCTAGTTCCAGGATCTATCCAGTCTGGAGGCTGACAGAGGATCCTGGGAAGTATCTTGTGCTTGGTCCCTTCCTGTTCTGTTCCCTAGCGTCCACTTTTGACCTCTCTTGGAGGCAGGCAACTGTGCTAGGTACAGACACATGGAGCCACTTGATTTGGCCTGTATAGTCATTCTTATGATGCACCATTTGGTGAATGCACTGCTAGACAGTCACTCACAGGCTAGAAGACAGAGGTGCTGCTTTGATGGATACCTTCCATGTGATGGCCTCTGATGTGCTATTATAAGGTAACCCGATTTTCAGGTCTGTTATGGCAGTGCTTTTATTTCTCATATATTTCACAGCAAGTTATTTTATTTTTCAGTTGTCCTGTCTTTTTTGTTGTTAATAGTTAAAGCCTTTCAGTATTGATTGATAAGATGTTAAACAAAAGTAGCTTGTATCTAGAACTAAGGATTTGCTTGTAAATCCTGCAAACCCAGTGTTTCCTTCTTTATGTTACTCGTTCTGTGGGTTTCGCAACCTGAGGACAACTACTGCCCTGTTAAAATGGACTTCTCCCATGGGCACTTGTTCAGGACTGTTCCTGAGTTATAGGATGATGCATTAGTACATAATTTCACAAGCTTCACATAGTAAGGCTTGGTGTTTAAGTGTTGCTGGCCTTCTTATGTGGAGAGGGGAGGGAGGAAGGGTAGTTCTGAGATGAAGGGACTGAATTGGGCCTTGATAAATCAAGTTTCAGATCCAACTTCTGCTGCATGTTTCCTGGACAGTCTTGAGTAGGTCATTTAAATCAGCCAATGGCATCTAGGTCCCTAACTCCCTCCAGTTCCCACAACAGCAACCAGGAGTTAGGCACCCAAATATCTTCAGATGTGTGGACTCTTTGTGCCAAAACCCTCCCACCTTTTCCCCACCTTCGTCTCTCTGTCTATGCAGACTCTTTAGCACAGAGCCATCCTCTTGTACCGTGCTTGTAGAACCCCTAGCAAAAGGGAGAACATCAGTGGCTGGAGGTGCTGTAACACTTGAGTAATTATAACTCTACAGGCCATGCAACTGGTGTTATCTGACTCAAGCATTTTTTATAGGGGTTGACTAAACACATTCTCTGATGGTTCATCACTAACTGATATTTGACTTCTCCTTACGTGATTTCAGCTCATAGAGTACATGTCTCAGTTATACCTGTAAGGGTGGCTTTTTATATGCAACCTGTCTTATTTGGTTCCTACATTTTAAACTAAATTGGAGATACCCACCTCCACATTGACAGTAACATGTAACAGAGGCTGCTTCTGTAAGTGAGCCCAGCAGGGACAGCTGGTCTGAAAATCTGCTTGGGAAGATGGATTTGCTGCTCTGCAGCACTCAGGATGACTGGGTTTTAAAACAAATATTTCTTTCTACTTCCAAAGCTCTGATGGAGATGGAATCCACCTTAAGGAAAGTTACAAAGGAACGCCGAGGCAAATCATTCAACAGGCATGTCTTTATAGACACTTTGCTGCAGGGGAGCCTGAGTGACCAGCAGGTCTGTGCAGCTGTTATGTCATTACACAGTAATGGACTTTTGCTATTTACAAGCTCATTACATTGTAGCCTTTGATTAATTTAAGTTTTTGCATTTTAGGTTAAATTCCTTACTAAAGCAGGGTTTCTTGTTCTTTTCCATTCAATGTTTAATTGCATTAGACTTTGGTAGCTTTCCTTGCCACTTCTTTGTTGCTATTTTTATAAGCCGGAAGTATGTTAGTATTAAGCATGCCTTGTGCCATTCCAGTGGAAGTTCTGTAGAGAGTTCAGTCTGTGTCTTCTAGATGTATTTCCTGCTCTCTGCACTAAAGAGATTTCATGCACTTGAATGGAGAAAGTACCACTTCTTTTTTATCTTTACAGTCTTGTGAACTTCATTCTCTGAAGTAGATTTTATTTCCTAGATTCTGGAAGATACAATGATTTTCTCCTTGGCAGGATCCATAATCACTGCTAACTGTAAGTACAGATTGTAGGTAACTTTCCATCCTCAGCTGTCTAAAACTGTGTGTGATGACATGAGACTTATTCTAGGCTAATAAAAATTATATTCATCATTCTGTCTCCCCTGAGCTATAGATCAGAAGTAGTATAGAAGTAGCTAATTTTACAGCAGGCTCTTGACACAGCCTCACAGCTAGTGACCAGAAACTCAGCTGTGTTTGATAACCTTCCCAGCCTTTTGGTGAACCTTAGAATCTCTTCCTCTTGCTTTTCGCTTGCATTCTAACCTCAGCTAACTGATGCTAAATTTGATGAAAAGGCATTAAAAGATGTAAGCCACAAAGATCATGTTGTAAAATACGTTCTGGCACATGGGAAGGAAATTAGAGCAGAGTGCTGGAATCTGACTGGCCGCTTTGAATTTCTGGAGGATAGGTGTGTTCCATATATAGAAGACTTTTAAAGGAGCTACTTTGGGATTTGTGCAAAGATTATGAGGAAAAAAAACAAAACAAAACTACAAACTGGAGCTGTGTAAAATCTCATATGATAGGGAGATGTTTATCAGGCCCTGTATCTCAGCCAATGGGGCTCCCAAGTTCATCTGAGTGTTAAAGAATATGGAAAGTAAATCTGGCAAGTATGATAACACTCTCTGCAGAGCATATCCTCTCCAAGTACTCCAGGAAGACTGTCATTTTAAGGGGCTTGACTCCTCAGGGATTCCGGATAGTTCTCATGAATAAACAGTTTGGACTGGTAGAAACATTTCCTTGTAGCTTTAGGGAAACTGCATCCTACACACTCATTTCTTATGCAAGGTTTCTTTTTCACTCTGCTATTGAAGATTAAGTATTGAGCCGCTCATAAAATAGATGTAGGGGGGCAAGTGCTGGCCAATGTGCTTCACAGAGCTGTACTGTTCTTGCCACTCCCTGTCAGGAGCCCCAGACATTGGCTGTCTGGAGCACTCACCTGAGATGTGCTGGGGAAGCCACCTAAATAAGGAAATTTTCTGATGCTTTTGACAAGACCGCTTTTCATTTGCATGGTTGGTCTAATAACCTGATGCCCCAAGGTTTGCTGGGCTGTGTGGTCCCTTCTCCAGAGCTGTGAGGCTGAATGGCTCACTCTCCTGCACAGCTCCCTAAGCTCCTCATAGCACTGGAAAGAGAATTTTAGCTTGCAGGGTCTCTTGTTACACAGGAGTTCAGCCTCTGCTCCTGCCACTGCATACAGAATCAGTACAGCCTGCTGTGAACAGAGGTCACCTTTTTCTGGGTTAAAAAGTAATGTTGCAAATACAGGAAGTAAGAAAACTGAATGCAGTTTGTAAAGGATTGAATTTTCTGAGTCTTCTTGTCTTGATTTCTTCCCCAGTGTGTACCTGGGCAGTTTATTTCCTGACAACCTCAGAAGATGTTCAGCAGAATCTCTACAAGGAGATGGACCGTGTTCTGGGGAAGGGACCAATTACACATGAGAAAATCGAGCAGCTCAGGTGGGTCCCGCAGAAGCAACTGCAGAGGAAGGTTATCTCATGTGATGGCAACAGAGTACTCGTGTGCTGGAGCCTGATGCCCAGCCTGCACTGGGCAGGGAGAAGGCAACCAAAAGCTACTCTTTTCTTTTTTCTGGAAGTGATCAAACCATAGGATGACTTGCAGCACAGAGTGAATCTGCTATAGGGTTCCAGACATGGGGACCAAGCTGCTGTCTTCAGGGTGCCTGTAGGAAACTCTTTAGGTTCATCGGCAGAGGAGAGCACAGAATCAGTGCCCCGGCTGCCAGGCCAAAATTGTTTCCTTACTGTTTTGTTTGGTTTCTGTCCTAGTTTTCCAAAAGTAGAGGAAATCAGTCATTTTAATGGTTGGAGTCATGTTAGGCACGTTTAGAGGGAAAGCATGGAATAATCTTCTTTTCAAAGGACCACAGAGCTAGGATGATGACCAGTCAACAGTGTCACATGATTTTTTTATGCATCTTGTATTTGGACTGGTGTTAGAGTTTCAGCAAGGGAGTATTGAGTATGTGGATTTCTTGCTGCTGCTTGTATGGGTGAGAGGTCCACGAAAAGGGCTGGTGTGTTTATGCTTTTTAGCAGAGTTCGTTTGGTTTAAAATCTGAAAAAAGTGTGGTGAAGAGAGATTTTGATAACCTTCCCTAAAAGCTGGTGAAGAGATTTAATCCTTCTTGCAAAGATGCTGGGACTCCTTGCCAGAAAAAAAATGAAGTGCCTCAGTGTGGCTTGAGAGTGCTTCAGGGGCAGACTGTGGCCCTAAATGCAGCAGGTGACTCAGCTTTCCTTGCTGCTGAAGGACACAGACAAGCTTCTGTCTAGGAGGTTTAAACTAACCAAATCTTACTGGTTGCAGATACTGTCGGCAAGTCCTGTGTGAGACAGTGCGAACAGCAAAGCTTACTTCCATTGCTGCACAGCTGCAGGAGCTGGAGGGCAGAGTCGACCAACATACTATCCCCAAAGAGGTAGGGCAGTACTGGGAGCACTAGGCCACCTTCCTTTCCTGGAGGGGAATTTGATGTTTCCTCTTCTTCCCACGGAGGGGTGAGGCAGGAAGGCTATTTATTCTGACACTGTTGAACCTGAGCAGCTGCTCTGTCATCTGAAAGTACAATTTCACTCAGAGTTTGCCCTGTATTTCCTCTGCAGGAGAGGCTCTAGGAATTCATGTTCTCTTCCTAAGCAGATTTGCTTCCGGTTCTGGGTCCACCAGGGACGAATCATCTTTTGAATGGGCTTATGAGCTCAGTTGTGCATAGAAGAGCATGATTTCAGGCCTGATCATATAACCCATATTTCCCCCACAGTGGTACCTTCCATTGCAGAGAATAAAGTATTCCATATGTACGTGCCAGCAAGAGTAGAGGAATGGGACCAGACCCTCTCTACCTACTAACAATTGCAGCATGGGCCTTAAAAGTTAAAATCCTAACATCTGGGCATGGGTTATGGATATCTGTAGATGAATATAGCATATTATCTTTATAGTCCACCCCATAAACATGAGTAGTCTACAGAATAGTCATCCAGCAGGGCTGTCCAGATGTGTCTTGAATTCTGCATTTCTTTCTGCTCTGACATACATCTCCTAATTTTCTTTGCAGACACTTGTGCTTTATGCTCTTGGTGTGATGCTGCAGGATAGTTCATCCTGGCCATCGCCATACAAGTATGTAGAATTAAGACTTTTATTGCAACTAATTCCTTTCCTTTTTTTTAGTTAATATTCTTTAGGTCTTACAGCATAGCCTGTTTGGCTGCAGGGCCTGCCTTAAGCAGATTTTGGAGATGAAAGGGAGTCTGTAAGAAAATCAGTTTATGAAGGTCTTTGTGTGTCCCCATGGGTGGGATTTTGGGGCAATTCAAGTCATGATCCTCCCATGCTCCAGTCTGCGTGTGTGTATGTGTTAGAGTTTAATAACAAATATTTTTGTGCATGCATGCGCACAGAATTTCCCTGGCAAACGTTGGTAAATTCTTTTTAACATTTTCTATGAGAGAGAAGCAGTGATTTTGAATGGCTTTGGAATCACTGCTTGTCATCATGAAACAATGATGCAAGGGAGGAAATGTCAGTCTGAAGTGGTTTTTTTTCAGGGGGACGGGAAATGCTACCTCATTGCTTCTATCTGTGAAACCAAAACTGGATCCAGGCCAGTATTTTGTACTTTTTAAAGAAAAAAATTGCTGTAGCTTCCTGTGGCCTCCAGGTGGCAAATATTGACATGCATCTGACTTACTACACTTGGGCTGGGAAAAAAATGTGGGTCAGTTATTCTAGACAGAGAGAACAGACACCTGAGATTTAGGAGAAAGAATAGAGCCTTTAGAACAGCACTTGTCCTCTCCTACAAACGTAGAAAAGGGTCAGGCATTGATGCACTGATCTATGAGCGTCTTGGCAGGGATTGCCCACTAGGACAGGACACGCACTGTGTTTAGGAAGGGTTTGCTGAGGCGTCACAGGAGGGACAATGAGGACTGCTATGAACACAGTGTGTTTATTCCAAGGAGGAGGAGACTGAAGTTTAGCCTGAGGTAGATATGTATTTCTGTGACAGAGGTAGATCAGCTCTTTGTGATCCTCTCACATGCCTACTGTGTAAAAACACTGTGTGTGGCTGTTTGCCCTCCCTATTGTTTTTGCTAGGCAGCTGCGTTTTCTTTCCTATTACAGCATCTGTAATTTGCCACTCCAGTTCAGGGGGAATGTAAGTTTGATACTGCTTTTACTGAGGGTCAGCACCCACATGACTTTTCCCCCTGGTAGAAGCAGAGCTTGGATGTTTAGGCAGGGAGCCAAAGGCTTGAAGTATAAGCAGAAATATTTAGCAGAAAGTGAAAGAGAACTGCCTTCCATCAATCAAATTTGTTTGTTTTTTCTTTTTAATGTATTTAAATTGAATTTTATTTTATTAGTCTCCCTGTGGTTAGTTGATTATGGGAATCTTGTTTTAACTCATGCCAACCCAAGATAATAGTTTTCTGACAGCCTCCACCATCCTAATGCTGGAAACCACTTTTCTCACTTGAATGAGTCACCAGCTTCCCTCCTCCAGTACATACATACACCAGCTGCTTGAAGAGAAGGGTGAGGGGCTAGGAGAAAAGGGAAATATTTTTGGAATTGAGAGAGGAAGGGTCACAGGGGGAGAGAGAGAGGGAGACAAGTCAGATTGTGTGTGCCCTGGAGAGGAATAGAGGGCAGGTAGTAGCATCAGTCAGCTCAGCTGTGTACTCAAGCTAAATACCCACTGCTGAGAGGTAATGCGTATTAGTTCCAGCCCTGTGTCACACTAACTCAGTTTATCAGCATTTTGACCAAACTGGGACACAGCTGACTGGCTGGCTGGGAACATAGATGGAGTGGATGTGCAATTGCCTTCGTACATCTGTGTGGAATTACCCAGCATGATTTAGAGAGAGCAAATTAGTGACATTCTGTATTCATTGCGTTTCTTATTCATATATGTGCATACATGTGTCTGGGGAAAGGATCCTGTGCCCGCACAGAAAGCCTGAATGTATTTTTTCTTTCATAGGTTTGACCCAGAGAGATTCAATGAGGAATCAGCCATGAAAAACCTCTCTCTGTTGGGTTTTTCAGGAAGCCAGGAGTGCCCAGAGTTGAGGTGAGCATAGGGAAGGAGGTCTTTGTGTATCTTGGTGGCAGACAGGAGAGAAGGTGCTTTCAGCCTCTTCCTGTTACTGCTGTCCAGGCTGGCAGTTGTCCTTTGCCAGATTTACATCATAGCAGGATTTTTATTCTTTTCTTCTGCCTCTTCCCTCAGATTTGCCTATATGGTGACTACAGTTCTGCTGAGTGTCCTGGTAAGAAAACTGTATCTCCACCCAGTGAAAGGACAAGTCATGGAGACCAAATATGAGCTGGTAACCTCACCAAAGGAGGAAGCCTGGATAACGGTGTCCAAGAGAAGCTAAGAGCAAGCAAAAGAAGGTGCTAAAAGTGCTAGTAAAGAAGTTCTGAGCAAGGGTTCTAGGGGGAATCATGCTGGCACCACACTAACTCAGCCACGGAATTTTACATCCAGATTCTGTTACCTTCCACGTTCTTAACCACGTGCCTTTCTTGGCTACTTTTTCTAACTCAAGCAGTAGTCATATTAAAGTAGATTTAATCTGTATGCCTTTTTTACGTTTGCTTTTGGATCTCTGGCCAAACAATTGCAAAGGAAGCAACAAAGTCTTGCAGTGGTGTATGTATGAACTGTTGGGTGCCAGCTAGTCAAATACTAGATCTCTGGTTAATCCAGCCCCTTTCCAACAGCAGCCAGAGCTGGATAAGAGTGTCTCTCATCCAGTGGAATGCTTCCTCATGAATTCTAGCTAGATAAGACCTTGGAGACAAAAGGACAAAGCCTTTCTCTATATATAGGTATTTTTATTCAAAGTGTCTTTCCTCCCCTTGAGCTATAGCTATAACTGTCAAGAAGAGCAGATATATCTTGTGAGAAGTATGTGTGAGTGTGTGAGAGAGAGAGAGAGAAAGAGAGAAATAAAGTGGGGCAGGAATTGCACCACCGGTTCTCTTGCTGTGTAATCTTGCCATGCTGTGAGGTTGCAAGAGAAAGGATGGCTGAGAAATGCTAGTAAACCATGAGGAATAAAATTGGTTTGGCGCCTGAGAAAACAGAAGCATCAGTAGTAATATAATGAAATGAAATAAAACCACAGAACAAAGCCCTGAGAAAGGAATTCTTTATCCTCACAGTTCTGAGGGCAGTGTCTAATCTAATCAGCATCAGAAATTGATGACAGATGCTTCCAATTCATTCAACACTGGGTCAGCATGAGACTGGTCATGCAAATACTGGAAAGGAAGAGTGCTGATTTTATAGGGCTCTGGATTAATGTTGTACTTAATAACATAAAAGCCTTTCAAAGAATCCTTTTCCTCCTCCAAAATGGGTGCCAGCCAAAGCAGCATCACATGCCACATGTTAACGTGCTTTTCCCTGCTTCTTTCTTTGTCTTTTGGCCATCACAGGCCAGGTCCTGAAGGATTTTTCAGAGCCTCACTGAATGGCTTGCGAGGCAGGAACCTCTTACCCCATGATCTCATTGGAGTAATTGCTGTCTGACTTCCTTTCAAGTTGTGTTTCTCTTCCCTCCCCGCCCCCTCTGCTTACTGGGGATCACCCTGTACCTGATCTTTATAAGTCTTTTCCCCATAAAACTGACCTCTCTGTTAGCTCCACTTCCTACCACCCTTCCCACTCAAAAGCTGTGTGGTGGTAGGTGAGGTGTTGCTCAGCCTGCAGCTCTGCATGCCTGAGCTGCTTTTGCACACAGCTACTGATGCACCACAGAGCAGGCCAGGAGTGTGTGGCTCCTGTTAGAGCCACTTTCTACTGCCTCTGCAGACAGGACACACTTTACATGGGGACACATAGCTGGGAGCTGCAATTCTCATTTGTACAGACATTGTTGCTTTCACCGGCACCTTCCAAGTCAGGAAATCTGCTGCTCTTATAAATATGTTATGGCTCTTGTATTGCTGCCGAGTACCAGCCTGAGTGCAGTCCTGTCAGCTCTTATGGGGTTAACATCTGATGCCAGCCTCTGTGGGCACCAGACAAAGAAAATTCTGCTCTTGGGTTTAATGTGTCAGCTCTGCTTTTGGTAGAGCTGTAGAGATCCAGATCCTCCCCAGTGCAGTTCGTACTGGGGGAGAGGTGAGACAGAGATGCTGTCCTACTGTTTTGTGTCTGTTGGGCAGAAAAAGGAGGGTTGTGCAGTTCAGCTTGCTGTTCTCTTGCATTGATTTTTATAATGAACTGCAAGAAAGCTCTTGCTAATCTGACCTCCATTTAACTGAAGGTTGGTTCCCAGATGGCAATTTGTGTTAGGCTTTGCTTCACTGCTTATGCAAAAGGCCTGTTTTTCTTGAAGGTTGCAGATGTTTCCTAAACCTTCCAGAGAAATCAGCGTGGTAAAGGATTTTACTTTAAAGCATCCCTGGTGCGCAGAGGAGGCAAAATGGAGGCTAAGTTACTGCCTTCTTGGGAAAAAATGGTAGGATAGCACTGTCTCTGCTAGGAACCAGACAAGGAATATACTTATATATATTTGAGTGGTGAAGATCTACTCTCTTGTAGCCATGTCGTAAGAGTGAAGCTTGCAGACAGCAGAAAAGCTTCCCAAGTGTAATTGTCCAGATGTCTGCTACAGTATTTCTCTGCCTTGCTGGAGCTGTACAGGCCAACTGCCTTGCAACAGCCCTTCCTCAGTTACAAGAATCAAAAATGGGAGTAATTCCGTGTAATTTGTTACAAATTTTCCATCAGCCTGCACAGATATTGCATCCTGTAAGATTGTAGTGTCAGTGTGGGCCAGTAACCAAGCATGCTACAGGCGTCCCATGGCTGATATGAGAGAATAACGTGGCCCAAAGTGCTGGAGAAAGCCAATCATTAGTTTGTGTTTGCTCAGAACTGTCAAAAACACACTAACTCATCAGTTAAGGAAATGTGTTGAGCATGGAGGGAAAGGAGAGGGGTAAGGCACTCTCAAGCATTTGTTATGCACTGCTCAGAGTAACACTGAGGTCACAGCCACATTGTTTGCTGAAGTCTGTAAGCTTCCATTCCTCACTCTATGTGCATCAGTCATTTCAAACAGCCTATCAAGATTTAGCGCAATGCTTATCAGCCCAGCTGTGGATCCTTTTCTTGTACAGCAAACTCCCTTGTTTGTATGGGAAAGGTCATGGATCAGAGCTTTCTTGTGAAGTTTTAATCTATTTTGACTGGAATCTTGAAATACCAGTTTTGTGCCATTTCTCCCCTCACCCCTTGTCTGGCATGAACTGTAGGCTGGTTCTTGTTTGGCTTGGTTTCCTAAGGAAGACTTGTGTTCGTAGAGCATGCTGCCCTCCCCACTTATGTGTGGCCACTTTCCCCTTCTCACAAGAAGTAACTTCTGAGCCCCTGGGCATTTGACAGGGATTGGGGTTTGAAATCTCAGCACTTATGTTCCTACAAATTTTGTGGGGGAAAAAAAAAAGACAACCAGGCATAGGGAGTCTGTTAGACGTGTCACAAGATTGCAGCCAAAGCCGAAGCATTGTTAGATGCCAGCCTGGGGAAAAGCCTGAGTCAGCGCCTGTGCTGTAGCAGATAGCCAATCTCAGGAGTCCAGTCAATAGAGAATAGGGTTTTGTCAGTCCTGCTGCTCAGACCCACGCGCTAAGGACACATCTGAGGCCCAAAGATCCCTTCTGGCTGTAACATGGGGATGCAGGCAAGCATTGCAACCTGTGGAAAAAATTTACTTAGTCTAGGAACAAAGCCAAGAGGGGGAGGCTGCTTCTATAATATAGGGAATTATGGCTTTTTATGCTTCATATTCCTTCTCTACACCAGAAAGTTGCTTCACAAATTCCACAGGATGGTTTTGAAAAGCATAAAGAAAAGCTGTCATATCATTCCTTTGACTCTTACTGTAGAATAAAGCTTCTACAGAGGGCTACAAACTGATGGAAGGTAAGAAACTAAATACATCTCTGTGCCTATGCAACCTGCTGCTCTCAGAAGCAGGAAGCCAGTGCAGGTGCTGGGAGCCGTCAGGCCATCACCAATTGATAGTCGTGGCTGTTTCTGGCTGACAAAGCCTTATCCTTTTGCCCCTTGTACTGGTGACAACTGATGAGACAGTTGTTAACATAACTGAGCAGGGCAAACAGCTTATTGACTTAGCCTCCCACTACCTCCAAAACATCCATGAATGGTGTTACCTCTAGATTTTAATTAACCTGGGCTGCAGATAGAGCCATTATTGCAAATTAGTAATATCCTGTTCCTAGCCGTTTAAGGAGTTGCTGGTAATGGCTGTGGCATGCAACACAGAGTTGAGGGCTGTATGTTTTATTTTCCATCATTAAATGGAAAAGATGGTCTTGGGAACTTCTGTCCTACTTGCTGCAAAGGTAAATGGTGGTTGCTGGGGAGAGTGGATGTCTGCTGATTTAAAATGCCTTGGGCAGCTCTCATGCCAGCTCCCCCATTAGCTGTGCAGTTATGTGAACTGGGGCTGCTGGCAATCCAGACTGGGAAAACAATATATCTATCTCACTTGGATAGCTTGTTCGTGAACATTTTGGTACTGCTGAACTCACAGGGAAGTAGCATTGCCTTCTCACTCTCTGTCTCAAGTACTGTGCACTCATTCTCACTGACAGTAGGAGATACTGTAGAGTCTTACCACTCTGTAGGACCATGTATGACTTTCCCAAGGTTTCTGTTAATGTGCAGAAAGGGATCCCTGACATTGATCCGCAGATATAGATATATCCTGATCAACAGAGAAGTGTACAGTTTATTGTCTTCCTTTCAATGCTCGGATCCTCTTGTAGCTTTGGGACAAAAGGAATGGGGTAAAGCAGTACCTTCATTAAAGCACTTTGAACATACAGGACTTCACCACCCGTTTTATCAAGAGTGACAGGGAAAGGGAAAAAAGGCTTCTAATGAGAAAGAAAATCTTCATCACTTGTGGGTTATGCCACCAGGAAGTAGAACTGTTGTAATTACCATGGCAGCTCTTGCTGCTTTCCACTTGTCCAAAGCAGGAATTGCTGGAAAATACTCCAGACATCTCTCTCTGGAGCCTGAGACTATGTACCCATCTTGGCATCTCTCTGTAGTTGAGCTCAGGACTGGTTTTTAGCAATCACTTTTCAACTAAACAAAGGGTCCATTTGACATCTCGTAGGATTCAATGCCAGGTTTTTGGCGGTAGCAGACGGGGAAGAGAAACTACCACATGCAGGAAAAAAAAAAAAAAGATGAAGAAAATGTTCCTCACATATGGAGGGTGGGGAAGGAGAGAAGATGAGGGTTTCCATGACAACATTCCTTGATAAGTATTTTTAAATCTGTGAATTTTAGCATTCCAAACACAGTTGTGTTTCCCACAAAAAGATTTGGGGGAGGGCTGGAGTGGAAAGAATTTTTTCCCTTACTTTTCAGGTCACTCCTATTTCTTTTACAGAGGAGCCTGAACCCAAGATGAATGAATTACTTGCAATTGCTCTGATGTTAATACTCTTTCCAGGAGGCAAAAAACATCAGTCATAGTTCTGTATCTGCACCAACATCTCTGGCGCTAGCACTTGATCATCTCTTTAATGGGAAAAGTAGTTTAAATAGATCAATGGCTAGTAAAAAGTCACAAGGACAAATCTTGCAGGATTCCACATTAAAACCAGCATGGAGCAAACTTGGAGCAAAATCTTAATTGTAATTGCAGTACGGATAAGTGATAGTAGTAGTGATAAGGTAGCTGACAACTTTTGCCTGGGCCAGAGAGGAGAGGATGCAGAACTGTAAGGGCAGAGGAACCAGGTAAAATGTGTCCCTGGTGAGTGTCTCGGTTACCTCGACAACAGTGAAACATCACTGCAAGTGGCCAGATGATGCTCCAGTGACACTATGAGGCAGGAAATGTTTGCTCTTTATATGGAGTGTCAGTGCTGGGGCCACCTCTGAACCTCTCTGAAAGTTCTCTGCTCCAGTTCCTGCAGTGCTGAGCAACTCCCGGGCGCTGGCACGCTCTGCTCCCACCTCCCTGCTGGCATCCAGGCAGGTCAGCTCTGTCACAAGCCTGGCAGTGAGACATCCAATGCTGTGCCTGCTTGGCTGCCAACTTTCTAGTCTCACCAAAAAAAGGCTTTTTTTTTTTTTTTTTTTTTAAAAAACAGTTGCTTCCAACTCAGTAATGACTCAGACACTGCAGCAAGGGTAAAGCGATCATCTTCCCCTTCAAAGCTTTACAGCAGAAGGCCCTGAGTATCCTCTGTAAAAGAGAGCTTGCTGGGCCCAGCCATCAGCTGGATTCAGTTCTTTAATTTAACTGATGGAACGAATTGCTCCAGCAGTGCTGTGTATCTGCTGGCTTAGGGGCTGCGTTTCAGCAATAGACTAAATGATTCCTACAAGTACTTTGTGTTCAGAACCCTTAGGCATGGGAGGCTGGGAGGGAATTAATAGTCATATATAAAAGAGAAGGTGCTATTCACATATTAAGGCTTTTGCCCTCATTCCCTAGGCCATGAATCCGGGAAAGGAACAAAAATCTATTGGAACAGTAAGAGAAAAACAGTAAGTCATATTTGGCCACTTGTCTTTTGGTGTGAGGGAGGGGAAGCAAATAAGCTATCTGAAAAAGCAACGTTCGTATTGTCAAAGTGTGGAAATGGGCACCTGGTAGCATTGTTTCATATTGGCTGGGACCCTGATACAGAAGAAGCAAGGCTCAGATCTAGCAAAGGTGACTATTACCCTTGTCAGCTTCCCTATGTCTTCATTGATAAAGCCAACTGCCAGCATGGAAGAAAGCTGCACTTTTCATGTCACTGTTGGATCCTCTGTTGGAATTCACTGTTGTCAGATATATTATTTTTAATTCTGGGAACAATATTCATGCCCTGACATCAGCACTAACATGAAAATGCGTATGCTGGCTTTGTAACAGTTTCTTGGACCGAAACTGACTTGCTCATGCAGGACTTGTTAGCTGTGAGTTATATACATGATTATGTACCTCATGTTTATTCCATCCCTTTCTTTAAGACCACTTGTATTTTGTGCTGCATGCTGATGCTCTAGCTCTGTGCATTTGCCTTACAGCTGAACCCTGGGAGGGATGAAGGAACTCTGTGATACTTAAATAACAGAAATGCAGCGACTTCAGTCCTGCTCAGCAGCCTTCAGTACCCAGTGTGTCACAAGCCGACTCTTGCTCCATCCTCAGGTGCTTGTAAGTCAGCCTGGGACAGTGACGGGGTTCAGGGCACTGCAGGCGTTAGGCAGCAATAACTGGATGGCTGCTGTGCGGGGGAGCGAAAAAACTGCTGCCTTTTTGCAACATGTATGAGCGTTCTCACACAGCTCTAAGATTCCACAAATACAGTTTCCAGGCCCAAAAGGCCTTTTCTTCTGGCAGCTTGACTAACGACCTGCCACTGTCCTGCTCGGGGAGAAAGGAGGTTGGTTGCCCACTGTGTGGCAGATAGTTTCTGAACATGCCCTGGCTCTGTGAGGTGGCTGTCCTGCTTTTGCAAGCTCTTCCAGGAGTCTGAATGGGGGAAAGGTGCCTTGGCAGGGAGGAGTGAGCTGCGTGAGTTAATGGGAGCTGACAGGGATGCCTGCAAGAATACACCATTGTGTATGATGGAAAACCAACCAGACCAATGGTTGCAGCCATCCCACATTCATTGGTGAGCAAGATTTATGGGAACAGAGAGGGTGCATGAAGCACTTGGTCTTAAATTTGCTGGAACTCACGCCTTGATTTGGTGGTATTGTTCTTGTAAAAGGAAGGAGCAAATTGATTGCTTGCTAACAGACTGCTGGGCCCAGCGTGGGCCTGGGCCTGCAAACCTTTGTATGACTGCCACTATTATCTGTGCTGTGTGATTGTAGTGAAGACAGTGGCCTCGCACAGTTGTGCTTCAATCTTGGTTGTGGATTCCAGTCATTGGAAACCAAATTTTTGAAGCTGTTCAGGTGTTTGGATTTTGAATATTGCATTAAGTGCTTACTTGACTATTTAAATGCCTAGATGTCTTTGTAAGTCTAGTATTGCCATAACGCAAAGAAAGAGGAAATGATACAGAGGGTTTGCTGGATCAGGCCTCTGGTTTCATACCCCAGCAGTGGTAACTAGGTAGGGCCTGTTGCTATATATACACCATAGCTCATAGTGAATCTCTCTTGTGCTTGAGGAAGCTTCATGGTGACTTTTACATAGTAAAGGTAAAAATACTGCAAACTTACATCCTGCACTAGCCTTTATATATTTTATGGCTGTACTGTTCCAGTGTGGTAAACTGAGCTGAGCAATCACATTTTCTCAATTACCCTCAAGAACTAGAAATCCTTATCACCTCTGTGTTTCTTTCTCCCACTACTGCAGCACTGGTCTTGAAATTGTCACCACAGCTAAAAATCCTCGTTCTGTAAATTAAACTGTGATTTAAAAAAAATTTTACAGTGCAGCCTCCTCATAAAACTCCACCAAGTCTTTTGCTGATGTGACTCACTCAATTACTCATGTGGGCAGACGTTCAGATAATAAAAGTAGTTAATGGAAAGCTGTGAGAAATACTGCTGGTTCTTGAGGAGGCAGGGGAGGGGGAAGGCTGCTTGTGGGTATTTTATCCTTAGAGCTGCTGAATTCACTGAGCTCCCAGCCATTTTTTTAAGATAAGGGTTTCTCCATTCTGCTTTTCCCTTTGTATAAAAACAGCTTGAAAATCAGATTGGCAGTAGAGGAACAAAAGTACACCAGCTGTATGTTTGCTTTTCTGCTCCTCTTCCTACATATTAGAGATGATAGCCAGTCTGTGCCCTGAAATAATCTCTTTATCCTAACGATGTATATACTTAAACAACACTCAGTACTCTAATGAACTCTGGATTCTTGAATCAAGGAGTACAGCTAGCAAGTGACTAAATGAGCCCTTTGGTTGGACATGTTGTATATACTGACAAGCACCAGATTTTTCTGGAACAAATAATAGGCCCTTGAGATTCGGTGTGCGATAGGTCAGGTAATACTACTAGAAGGCAGATTTCAATGACATTTCAGTGAGTGCACATTGGAGGAATATGGCACTTTTTGAAGTTGGTGAGGCAGAAAGTTACTGAAGAGTAGTAGGGTACCACTTCGATGTGAGAGCCCCCTTAAGCAATGAAATTATACATGTGTGATGGCTTCAAAGAGACTTAGAATTAAGCCAAAAACTGGAACTAGTGGAAGTGGACAAACTGATTACAGCTGAGGGCTAGCTGGCATTTGCAAAACAACCAGAACAGTTAACTCTTGGTTGTATGGCTCTGAGGCTGCTAGATTTTTGAGGGATATGGTACTGCAAGGGGCTACATGAGCCCCTTCCAACAACAGCAATGGATGTGAAAAGGGAGAGGATACAAGGATGTGCTCATTCCTCATGCAAGATGAGCTGGGAGGGAGACTACGGCTTGACTTGTAAAATAGAGCTTCTGGCACAGAGAAGCAACGCATGGGTGTTGAGGCTGTGGACCTGAGAAAGTAAGCTGTCAGATTATATTTAGTGAATACACGCTGCAGAAAAACACAGAGAGGGAAGGAGAGGAACTAATGCGTAGCTGGGCCCCATGGGTAGTGAGCACACAGAGCAGGGAATGAGGCTGTTTAGAGAGGATGAGTTGCCTTGGTGTTCCTGATTTTAATAAATCTCTGTGTAAGGCCAGGGATCTGCACAGACTTGTATGATTACTTTGAACAGCAGAGCTCAGCTTTGTTCATCCTTCAGTAATGGCTCAACCCCAGGTGAAGGGGGACCAGCCTGTAGCCTTCCAGCCATTCACCTCTGGCCCCACGCTAGGGATGTCTCCCGCAGCAATCCCATTCCCGAGCTGGAGAAGCAGTAGTGTGATAGGGGCTCTTGAAACCAATGTCACAAGCTACTGTACATCCCAGCTGCACACCCAGCTCGGCCCCAACCCACCAGAAGCTTGTTAGCTAAGGCTGGCACCTGCAAAATCAGTTAAATACTCTGCCCCATTTGAATTCAGGGGTGTGACCACCTCACTCCATTGTGTTCCCTGGAAAACTGAGTCCTAAAGAGACAAAGATGGAAAAAAAAATAAAAATCCTTATTACCTGTATGAGAGATCAAACCTTGTGTGCTGACACATGATAGTTGGTCATTTGGGTCCTGCCTTATATTACAGGGTACAGAGGTTGTGACTTGGACTAGTTTGTAGCAGGATGGGTACAGCTCAGGTTCTAACTCTTTCCTGCTAAAAGCTCACTCATATAATTCAGAGGTGTCTTTGCCTTTGAAATAAATGAGTCCTTTAAGCTCCCTCTCAGAGGAGACAGTGCGGGGAGGCCTGGCTGCCTTCTGCACATAAATATTCTGTCAAACCAGATTCAGGCTGAGGTGGGGGAAGCTGCTGTGACTGATGGGGAGCCATCAGTCTCCATCTCCTGATAGGCAGTACTGAATTGTTGAGATTTGTGCTGCTACCATACTGTCAAAAATAGCCGTGAGTGAGAGAAAGGGCTGAAATGCTCTCACGTGTTAGCCAAGCAGGAGGATAGAACAGTTAGGAGGAGAGAGATGTAAAATAGTGTAAACTATTATAGTGAACAGAAGCTGTGCAAAAAGGAGTGGCCTTCACAGCCTCATCAAAGGGGATTACTTGACCAGATGTGTGATGGAAGGAGGAAAGATGGCTTCACAGGTGAGATTTATTGTCTTTCCCATGCAAGGGAATTGTGCTAATTCCAGGAACAGCACACATTTGTTTGGTGGCTCCTAAGAATATGCAAGGCCATAAAAAACTTTTTAAAGTGGTTTGTGTGGTAAAACCATGATTATAAACAGGACAGGATTAAAAAAGCTTCGGGGGCAAGTTCCTGGACTTATGTGAGTACGTAAAAATCTGAACTTTAATTACATACAGGAAGAAACACAGACCTCAGAGAATGCTTCTAACCGTTGTAGCTGCAGAGCAAACTTGCAAATGTGAAAAAAGCATAAGTAGGCCAGTAACATCTGCTCCAGTCTGTAGCAAGCTGGAATCAATAGTTGAGAGAGGATGGATTTTCCCATGTGCTGTAGTGGAGCGTTAACTTTCAGGGGTCTGTCTTCTCAGCAGCCATATCAGACCTTACCTGGCAGATGTCACAAGGATCAGGACAGGGTGGGAAAGGACTGGCAGTTGGTCTGGGTTGGCATCTTTGAGAAGTAATACTGGCAGGAAAGAAAAACAAATTAGAGCGGTTCTTTCCTCCCCCCGCTCACAGAGTGCTTTGTTGTTTGAACCCTTGGAGGGAAACTGATGAGCAACTATGCTTTGTGCTGGCTTCTCTTTGAGACCATTTGTTGCCTGTTTTCTTTTAAAGTCTGAAATGTTAGAAAGAGATCATTATTTTTCCTATTTAGCTTGACCTCTTCCTCCCTTGGAGAGTTTCTCCCCTTGTACTGGCTCTGTCCTTCTCACACAGTGCTGTATTGAAATAAAGTTCAAGAGAAAACTTGAATTCCTAGGAAAAAACTTGCTATTTAGAATGAGCCACGTCCTAGAACAGACAGTCTGAATCTCTGCAACGTCCTGCCCCTCTCTGGAGGTGTTGTGAGGTATCAACCCTGCACTGCCTCTGTCTGAGGTGGTTCTGAAATAGCAGTGTGAGGGCAAACGCTTCCATGAGATGTGAGCCACCCCATGGGTCACTTCTCCTACCTTAGTGCAGCAAGCACTTCACCCATATGCCGTTTCTTATAAGCAAAGAGGTTATCTGTGGTTACAATCTTGATTGCCCAGCAAATTGCTGAATGCCCAAGGAAGCAGGAGGAGAATGTGCAGCTGCAGGGTGTGTGGGTTTTTCATTCTGTTTTACAGTGAGAACTGGAGGTTGAGTGTTTAAGACGTCTCAGGATCCTGGCACCATTTGTTGCAGCACTGGACGTTTATGAGCTGCATTCTGTGCTGGGAGGCCACCCCTGGCATGCTGCGATAGCTGTGGGAGTTAAATAAGCTGCTGTTCACTTCAGGTGCTTTGGATTATGAGACCGGCAAAGACCTGCCATCCACCCAGAGGCAGATCCAGACACTATGTGAAGCAAGCAGAATGGCATGACTTTGTTGAGAGAGTGAAAGTACATACTTCAGTTATAGACTATCTTCTTCAATCCTCCAATCTTCCCTCCCTCTCCTACCCCTCCAGTAAATGTTACCTGCTGGCTGATGAGCATGGGCCTATGTATATGGTCAGTACACGTGACCATATGTTTGAGTCCTTTGTCCTTTATCCAGCTGCAAATCTACTCAGCTGCATGTGATGCAGCAAGCACAGGGGTTTTCAGGTTTTGTTTCTACTGTTTGCAAAATGTGGGGGGGAAAATTAAGGGAAAAATGTTCAGAAACGGGAACCTCATAAAACTAGAGCAGAGTTATTTACACAAGTGAACTAAAAACCTGCAGCAGGATCTGTCAGAGATCTGACCTGGTCATCTGTCTCAATGGGATGTTTACTCACATACCCCGATGTGGTGATTGTGCTGTTCAGTTTTCCATATAGCAAAGAAAACAGAAGAGGCTTTTGATTGCGATTTCTTGCTGTGGTGCCAAAAATAGGTGGCCTTTGAGTTACCCCATTATTACCTTTATTTCATTAAGCACTGATAATTCAAACTGTGGTATGTGGGACATGCACACACAGTGCCCAGCTGCACTTGTCTCTGCCAGTCTTGGTGAGCAGGGGACTTCCTTGGGTGGTTGGCAGAGGTAAAAACCTAACACGTGAGAGAACTTGGAAGAATTGTGGTCTCCCTGTGCTTTTGGATCTTGACCTCCAATTTGGAGTGTTCAGCTAGGTGCTTGCCTTTCTATTCTCTGGTGATTGTTTGAACAGCACGTTTAGGTGGAAAATATGTTTGCTTCCCCGTCTTGAAGATATTGATCTAAGGGAAAATCTTGCACAAAAGGATTAAAAAAAGTTGGAAAAGTTAAAGTGTATAATACTGTAATTAGGACTGAGGGAGTATAAAAACTTAAAATTAGTTTAGCACATCAGTTGACAGATGGGAAGTCATTTATGTAAATTTAGGGAAGTGGTAGTTGCATTCAGTTGGTCTAATTTAAACACTTTCTAATTGTTTTTGGTAAGTGTACAGAGGATCATAGGATGGCCATTATTCTGCCAGGACAGCTCTTCATATTTAAATTTAAATCTACAAAAATATTAAAATGTAAACATGCTGTGATAACAAGCACCCAGTTATGCAGACAGGTTAGTCCAGCTACTCTGGTGAACAGCAATGTGCACCTATTTCAGGTAATACTTTTTCTTACACCCTAAAAGTCACCAGCGGGGCCACTGAGAGGTCAAGAGGTGCCTGACCCACAGGTGGGAGCTCCCTGTAAGAAGGTTTGCTGATGCTGAGTGCAGATGTGAGAGGAGAGACAGGCTCTTGCAGGTGTCCTCTGAAAGCTGGCCCTGATGGCATCCAAAAGCCCAGAGAGAAGATGACACAATTAACAGTTTCCCTTCCCTACAGTTGGCTGCTGGTAATCTAAGTTAAAACTCGTAACAGCATCTTTGGAGAACCTTCCTCTTTACATCTTGACAGCTTTCTCCTTTTGCCGAGAGAAAGATCGTGCAGGTTTACTGGGCAGCTGCCAAGTGACAGCTTGACTTCACACCTGAAAAGCAAATGAATGAAGAGAGAAGGAAAGCCTCAGCCTGCCTCCAGCCTGGCACAAATGCAAAGAGGCCTGGGAGCGTGGGTGTGAGCAACCCCTGGAGCTGCGGCAGCAGCAGCAGTGACACGAGCAAGTCCAAGCTGAAGCTGCTGTGGAGGAGGGAGTGTGGGGCCCATTACCAAAGTGTGAAGGTGTTATTTCTCAGCTGCAGGCCCTTGGGTGAGGTGGAAGCCTGGCCACGGCTGATTCTTGGAGGGGTGGGACAAGGTTTGGAGCTCCACACTGTACAGCAGCCCTTTGTGAGTTGATTTGGTTGGCTTTTCTTCCCAGAGCCCTTGCAGCAAAGGCTCAAATCAGCTCTCTCAAAAGGTGCATTAACAATCAGCAGGGGGGCTGACAACCAGGTTTATTTTTTAACTACAGCAAAATCAGTGTTTTTGGATGTATAGTTCATGGTTTATACACTTTGGGGGTAGAGGGCACCATGAGTGAGGCTGCATGACACTCGGTTCTGCAGTCCTTGTTGTTCTAGGGCAGGGAGTGGCACTATCTGTTGTGGAGAGCTGACACCACACTAACGCAGCCCTGTGCTGAAGTGTTGGTGCTGGGTTACAGACTATGGGTGCTCTTGAGCAGTCCCCCCTCTTCTCCCCACATATGTCATGGTGGGGGTCTCTAGCAGGGTGTTTTGTGGTTCTTAAGCCTTTTTGTGAGATTAAGACTACTGTAGCTGTAAATTATGAATTACCTTTGGCACTTTTAACGGCGTGTAGAAAAATTGAAACATACAATCAAGTGGTTGAAGTTTTGAATTTTAGTCCACATTTAAAAATGGGAGAAAAATGTTTTGCGCAGGAGGTTTTTAAAGCAGTAGAATGAACACTGTGCCTGACTCATCCTTCACACGGGAGAACTAAGTGGAAATGTCTCCAGGCAGACATCCCTCAGGGCAGGGGTTTCTATTTCATTTTTCTTTTTGGGAAGAAGCTTACATGGACTAACCCAAATACTAGTTTGTGGCCTGACCCCACCAGGTGTCTGCAATCTGTTGGTAATTCTAGAAGTCACCTGGAGGCCAGGCATATCTAGCTGGATGCCTTTGCCGCAGTTTTCAAGGCATGGGAACAACTGTTCCTATAATACCAGGCTGGTGTACAAGGACGGCGGCACTTGGATCTTCACTAGTTAGTGACTACCACGGAAACGTCTGTAACACGAAGGCTGGGAAAATATCAGGCTGTTGTGTCAGAGTATGCCAGGGATGTCACGTAACCCAGGGCTGCACGACAGAGGCAGCAGGAGCTCTGTGGAGCCTCATGGGAACAGGAGGTGAGTAATCACAGCTGCAATTCATTTCGGAGACAAATGGGCTCTCCTAGAGAAAGCTGGGACACTTCTGCTGAGAGGGCTGATTGCTTTTTTTTTTTTTGGGGGTGGGAGTGGGGGGAGAGGAGGGGAGGGGGGAGGTGGAGAAAGGCTATGTTCAGGTGAAAGAATTCAGTGGTAAAGCCTTCCCCATTCCTCTAAGGGTGGGCATTTTCATCACAATTGTAGAGATACTGAAGGACTTGCCTGGGACGTAAGGTCAGTGATGAAGCCAGGAACTGACTAAACAGACCTCCTAACTCATGGCTCCAGCCACGAGGCTGTCCTTCCTCGGTTTCTGCTGACCCTTCATTATACGCTTTTCTCTGTTAAAAGTTGAAAAGCTGACAACTTAGCGGCTGAGAATTTACCCTTCCTCTCGCCCCTGTACAATAGCAGCTTTTCAGACAGAATCCGCACAAAAGAAACATTTTGTTCTTCCTCTGTTGACCAGAAGAGCTGAGCAGCAGCTACGTTAAAAGCATGAGGGTCTGACCCTCGCTCGCATTGTATTCAAAGACAAAGCTCCCAGTGATACCAGTCGATGTGGCGTTAGACCTGTGCACTGGGATGAGCGTTGCTAGCAAGCTGCCATTGAGTAAATTAATGCAAAATGATTGGGGGTGGGGGGGAACCAAAACCAAGCCAAGACCTCCTAAAACGAAAACACACGTTCTTATTTGGCGTTGGCGGCTGGTGCCGGCTGTGCTGCCGGGGGGCACCCTGAGGGCAACGGCTCGGTGCGACACCCGCTGCCGCCTCTGCGCCCTTCCCTC
>VXBL01003799.1:703955-736341 GCA_013400195.1 Aramus guarauna
CTTCGGCTCGCCGTGGGGGGGGGGGGTGAGGGGAGCGGGGTCGTGCCACCCCGTCCTCTTGGCGATGGAGGGGGGGGTGACAGGCTGGTGGCACCGGCTGCTGCAGCCCGGGGAGGAGGAAAGCTGGTTCACCTCCAGAATGAACTACCCTGGCGTGACGAGGCGTTTAAATATTTAATTGATTTCTAAATTAAATTCCTTCCACTTTATGAGTGCGTTGAATATTTATTTCGGAATTTGTCTCAATCGCTCCTTTTCGTTCTCTTCCCACCTTCTGCTCTCCTTTGCTGACAGCACTGAGATGATGTGATAAACTGAGGAGATATCTGACTCCTGTAAATACAGTATTTGTGCTTGTTAATTTAGAGCACAATGACATATGTTTTAATTGGGACATGCCTGTCAATTTATATTTTCCTTCCCAAGCAGGGCTGCGGTGTTTGATAGGGTAGGCAGCTACCAAGTGGTAGATGCAGGATGAAAGCATGATGTAGTAGAGATGATACAGAATTAGGGAGAAAGAGATCAAACGCAAGTTGCTACCGCAGCATGTGATTTTTATGCTGACCACTCTGAAGCCAGGTTAGTGTTAGGACTTTGGTTTTTTTTCCTTTCTTTCTGCGAAGAAAAACAAAATATAGTCAGTTTACTTTGATAGTGATTATAGGGCCAAATGAAAGAGTTCCCCCAAAAAAACAAACAAAAAAACCCCAAACCAGCCAAAAAAACAAAAAACCCCTCACATTGGTTGTGGGTTATTTCTAAGAAGGGTCTGAGCGTGTAGGAAAGAAAGGAGAGGAACATGGATTTGTGGTGTCAATATTGAGAGAAGTACGATGGGTCCTGGTTTTATTTTGGCTTTCAGTCCCCTAAGTGGAGATTGCTTGTGTGTTTCCAGAGCACAAGTAGGGATGAAATCTGTGGTGAGATTATTCTAATAAGTGAAAATGGGAGAGAATATTTAACCAGTGACAGAGAATACTTAAAATGTCCCTGTAAAAAAGCTCTGACTGTTTCTTTTGAGTCGTTGAATGACTAGCTGTTCTTTAGAGAGAAGACTTTGCATATTTTGGATCATTTACAAAACGTGTTAATTGCAGTGAAATTATATGTATTTCATTATGTATTAACTTTTCCTATGTTGAGTTAGTGTGATTTACATTCCTTAAGAGAAATATATTGAAATATTTTCTTAGTTGTAACCTGACATACGTGTATTTAAATTTATCCTTTTTTGAAAACCGGGAAACTGATTTTTCTGGAATAGGGGAGAAGAATCTTGCAAAGCAGAACTGGATAAGAAGTAGTGGATGTAGTTTATTTCTCTGATCTTTTTTGTGTTCTTTGTATAAACCAGAGTTTATAAAATCTGTATTGAACAGCTCCACTCTTACTGTTTTAATAAAAACTACAGAGGAGGATTCTATGCTGTTTTGTACAAATACAGAACAAAAAAAAGATGGTTATTGGCCCAGACAGCATACAGTCCATAAAGACAGTCTAAGATAATGGGAGATGGATACAGGCAGATGGCGAGTGAAGGAGAAGAATTAGGCACTCTTGGTCAGCCTGATGGATTCCGGTCACCACACAGCAGTACCCCAACTGTTGGCAATTTATCCAAGTATTGTGACAACAGAGAGCTCCAAGGAGGAGGTGAGAATGAAATAATGAAATTGCGTTGTGAGTGTTGGCTGTGAGGTGCAGCATGAACATGTTTAAATTTTAAACAAGTGGGGATGGAGGACATCAGCCAGGTGACAGCCAATTGCAAAGGCTGGAGCCTGAGAGACCATAGAGTGGGGTTATTGTAGAGAAGAGGTCCAGCGGGAGGGGATTCTGGATTTAGTGATGTGAGTGTCCTAGTAACAAATCTGACAGTGAACCCACCCCACCTTCGCAGTGCCAGAGCTACATAAACTTCTGTACAGGATCGGTATACAAAGCTGATTTTTTCTCTTCTCTGTGAGAGTAGGAATAGGTAAATGAATATAACTATTGGTTAGCTGGATATTGGTGATTTTGCTTTTAATAATTGTTACAAAGCTGTTATGTTGAATTAAGTCCAAATTTTATTAGAAAACAGTAGCCTTGGATTTTGTGGCAAACATGGGCTTGTGATTGCTCAGAAGCATGTGGAAGAGTAATTGTCCAGAAAGTCATGTAGTGAATTACAGTAGAATTAATCTTTAGTGTTTCCTTGTTGACAGAAGGTTTTGTCGTGGATAATTCTTGAGATCTCCTAGAGGAGGCTCAGAACGGACTGAGATCTAAACTTGATCTGCAGGATAGTAGGCAGTGCAGTGATGAAGGCATTACATTGGCCTCTATTTGTCAGTAGACAAGCTGCTTCCTTTTCTTTTAGTGTCACTTGGTGCTTTGAGGTTTTATTGTCAAGTACAAAAATCGTTGCAAAAATCAGTGAAGGCATAGGTCAGTTTAACAGAGAATTTGAAGCTCAGTGCTAAGGTGAATGTGGTTTTTCTCTTTACCCCTGTTATCAACATCATAGCAGCTTCAAAATAATTGAACATGTAATATCTTACATGTGTAAATTGCTAGTTCATAGTAGTAGAGCTGGGATGATTGCAACTCATTGGACTTCTGCTTATGAAATAAAAAATCCGTTCTTTAAAATTTCGTCAGTGTCTGTCCAAATTATGAGTGATACTTAGTGAGCTGCATTACTTTAGCAACAGGGAATGTTACATAAACTGTTACCCTTCCCTTGAGTCTGTGGTACAGTAGTCTATCAGAGCACATCAACTTAAAATTTTGTGGAAAATGATAGGAAACACAGCAAATATATAATAAATGGACCTGTAGCAATGAAAGACAAAAGGCTACTGTTTAGGCAAAAAAAGTTTTTTCATTCATTGCTCTTCACCAGTGGTTGTTCTTTATAATTTTCCCACTGGGTAGGTCAGCCTCCCAGCCCTCCAGCTAGTCAGTTACCTAGTAAGGTGATACATTTTTCAAGAAGCACTACTCTGTTAAGTAGGAAAATAAACTAATAGAAGAAAAACTTAAAGTGTAGTTACAACTGCAACAATCAGTTTAATAACTTCTAACTTTCATGTGATCATGATTCTACTACTGCTAGTGTAGTTTTAAGCATAAATTGCTCACTGTAATCTACTTGTATTACTACAGAAATAAAATAACTTCTTACCATAAAGATCTTATTCTTCTAATAACTTGGAGAAATCATACAGTTATTTCTACGTCATATTTCTTGAATAGAAGGGGAAGATACTAATTTTTATTTAGGAGGATGTTTTTGTTGTATCTGACACAGTGTTAATCATAGGTTAAATTTTATACTGTCTGTTCAATGTTTTATGTGTTAATGCTGTGTCCTCTGTTACCAAGTTCCATCTCAGTCTAAACTGTGTAACAGAATAATTCTATAAAATTTGATTATCTGATGTACTTGATATTATAAATATATATATATTTGCAGTCTGCATTGATTTGTCTCAGTCTTTTATAAAAAAGCAGAGAATAGTTATACTGGACAGTGTGCTGTGTTTACAAAACTTTCATATTCCTGCATTGCTTTTGATCAGGAGTATCCTAAAGAAAATTTCTAGTTATGATGGTGTAAGTAACAAATCCAAGCAATTACACGATTTGCACATCTTGTTACTGGTATACCAACATAAATTCCAACACTATCTTGGTCTGTCCACTTTCTTTGTGCTTGTCCGGTGTAAGTCTGTTCTGGAATAATCTTTTATTTGTTTCTCGTGATCATTGCTCTATTAAAAAAATCAGCTTTTTACTTCGTGCAGTGCACGGCGCTGTCTTGAGTAACAAAATGCTTGTGTCTGCTTCTGACTCTTTATTGAAAGAGTCAGAAAAAATTACCAGATGGAGGCATTTCAGCCAGTAAGTAAGAGATAAGTGAGATAAGGACAGGGAGGTGGCTCACTCATTACCATCATGGGCAAAACACACTCAACTTGGGGAATATTAATTTAATTTATTGCCAATTAGAAATAAAGTAGGATAGTGAGAAACAAAACCAAAACTAAAACCACCTTCTCCCCACTCCTCTCTTCTTCCCAGGCTCAACTTCACTGTTACATTCCTGACTCTACCTCCTTCTCCTGAGTGGTGCAGGGGGGTGGGCAGTGGGGGTTGCGGTCAGTTGATAACGCTTTGTCTCGGCTGCTCATTCCTCCTCACACTCTTCCCCTGCTCCAGCATGGAGTCCCTCCCACAGGCTGCAGTTCTTCAAGAACTGCTCCAGTGTGAGTCCTTCCCAACAGGGTACAGTCCTGCAGGAACAGACTGCTCCAGCGTGGGTCTTCCATGGGCCATAGTTCCTGCCAGGAGCCTGCTCTGGCATGGGCTCCTTTCCATAGGCTGCGTCTCCTGCCAGCAGCCTGCTCCAGTGCGGGCTCTCCACAGGCTGTAGCTTCTTTCAGAGCATATCCACCTGCTGCAGTATAGAGTCCTCCATGGGCTGCAGTGTGGCTGTCTGCTCCACTGTGGTCCTCCATCTGCTGCAGGGGGACAGCCTGCCTCACCATGGTCTTCTCCATGGGCTGCAAGGGAATCTCTGCTACAGCGCCTGGAACACCTCCTCCTTCTCTAACCTTGGTGTCTGCAGGGCTGTTTCTCTCACGTTTTTCTCCTCTCACAGCTGTTTCACAGTGGTTTTTACCCTTTCTTAAATGTGTTACCACAGTGGCACCACCAGCATCGCTGACTGGCTCAGCTTTGGCCAGTGGTGGGTCTGTTTTGGAGCTCGCTTAGAGCTGGCTCTGTCTGACATGGGGGGCAGCTCCTTATCTCTTCTCACAGAGGCCACCCCTGCAGCCACCCCACTACCAAAACCNACCTGCTGCAGTATAGAGTCCTCCATGGGCTGCAGTGTGGCTGTCTGCTCCACTGTGGTCCTCATCTGCTGCAGGGGGACAGCCTGCCTCACCATGGTCTTCTCCATGGGCTGCAAGGGAATCTCTGCTACAGCGCCTGGAACACCTCCTCCTTCTCTAACCTTGGTGTCTGCAGGGCTGTTTCTCTCACGTTTTTCTCCTCTCACAGCTGTTTCACAGTGGTTTTTACCCTTTCTTAAATGTGTTACCACAGTGGCACCACCAGCATCGCTGACTGGCTCAGCTTTGGCCAGTGGTGGGTCTGTTTTGGAGCTCGCTTAGAGCTGGCTCTGTCTGACATGGGGGGCAGCTCCTTATCTCTTCTCACAGAGGCCACCCCTGCAGCCACCCCACTACCAAAACCTTGTAAACCCAGTACATATGCCTGAGGGGATATTACTTCAGTACACTCCGTTTGCATCAACATTTACTCATGTTTGTCATAGTCACTAAATGTGAACAATTAAGGGGAAGCAAAGGTTAGCAATTAATAAGACTGTATGTGCCCGCTGTTCTTTCGATTTCAAGAAGTGATGCTGTCTGCAGATTTGAAGTAGCTGGCTAAATGGAAGTACTATAGTATTTTCTCCAGTGTCTCCCCTCTGGTGCTTTCTGAGTTCAGCCTGCAAGTGGTTTCACAATCCTCTTCATGTTGCCTTAAGGCAAAAGGTGGAACTGGATGGTGGACTCCAGTGCTAATATAACGCAACCAGTAATAATACCAATGATCTTTTTGAGTTCTTTTTCTTTTCCTCCTTCCGTTATACTTACTGTATCACCAAATGCCTAAGCTTTAAGGACCTGGTAATTTAAAGGAAGGTTGGCAGATACTGTTGCTTGAAGGAGAGAGTTAGATAGCCTCCCTTGCATCATCAGGATATATAAAAAGAAAAATACTCTGAAGTGACAACGAATGTTTTCAATATTTATGACAAAATTAGAAAAAAGTACTTAAAGGATGTTGTTTGTGTCTTTGATTCTAATTTTCTGAAATAAAATTCCATGTTAGTAGCTCAGGCACAATATATGTCCATCAGAGTTGTAACTATATTAAATGGTTGCGCAAATTATTGTTGCATGTCTCTCTATACTTAAGGTTTACAGTGTTGGTGGTTTGATAAGTTTAGTGAGGATAATCTAAGATTAGGACCATCTTGTCTGTTTCCTTTTAAGTGAGTCTGTGTAGCTGGCAAAGTTGGTGGAGTATTTCTTGCTCAACCAATCTACTTTTCCCTTGCATTAACTGCTGTGTTTTGCCAGGAAAGATAATTTAATGCATTTAACAGTGTCAGAAGTTCAACCTGGAGTTCAGGAAGAGTAGGATTGATTCTCTATTGAGTGGATGTGGAAATAGCATGAGCCATTTTATTAGTGGTAATGGGAGTTGCTGGTGGTAATACTGTACATATAGGTATGAAAATAGTACTTGTAAATATGCAAGTTGCTAGTATAAAGTAAGTGTTGTAACCCGAAATGTTTGTTACAAGTGGCATTCTAGTCATTCCCTTCTATAGTTTATTTTCAGATTGTGGTTATTGAATAATATTGATCAAGAATTGTAATTCAGAGTAGCAAGCTTCTGCATCCTACAGTTAATAAGCTCTCTAAAATTTATTGTCTGTTGCTCATGTTTTACTTGCGTTTGCAGTCATTAATCTTTGTGGCTTAGTGCTGTAGGTTTTAAGGCAGGAAGTGGTGCGCCATGGTGGTGCACCATGTAAGACAAGAGCTTCTCCAGTCAGTGCTTTCAGCAAGTGAAATTTGACTCTGTTATGTTTAGCAGAACATTTTATTGGAGAAGAAAACTTTGATTTAAGTACCATGTTTTGCAGTGAATTTTCAGTAGAGTCTATGTCTAGAGTCTGCTGGCCCATTTTTCTTGGATTTTGTTTTCAAATACTAGGCTTTCACACTTAATCATGCACCTGAAATTAACTTCTTGCTTAATAATCTAAATTTTGCAAATTTGGTTGGATACCCTTACCTGGAGCTTTAGTCATTGGGCTGCTCATAATTTATGAAGCAAAACTGCATGTCAGTAGATGAAGCATGTAATCACAGCACACTGAATATAGGTGCATTTCCTCTTTTCAAAGTTCTCACAGGTTAGTTTGGCAATTCTTTCTCATCATAAATGAACAAATACGTTCTTGCAGATGAGTTGTGCCTATTTCAGTGAGAAATCTCAATTTTCCAGTTCCCAGGTATAACGAACAAGTTGCTCTGTCAAATTTATAGTGATATGCTCTGAACTATGGATTCTATATATGCTATTTACTTTTCCTGTAGCTTATTTCCCAGTAGATGTCATTGTAATATCTATTCTTAATTGTCTTTCAGTTTGAAATATAAGTGCTTTTTTATTATTATTGGCTTAGCATTACTGTAATGAAGTTGTTTGATGCTCAGTGAATTACAAGGAGGGGAACAAATGTTATTTGGTTTGGGGTTTTGGTTGCCTGTATGTGTTGGTTATACACATAGCCAAAGCTAGTTTTGGGCTGAACTCATAAATTCAGTATTTTTTCTTAAAGTTTAAAAACTCTTCTAGGTAAATGCAAATGTTTTTATTAGAGTATTTGACTGTTTTTTGTAGATTTGAAAACTTGGCATTTAAAATTGCTAAGTGCATAAATTCTTCCTGTTACCCACCTGGAAACCATTGGAATATAAGGTGGGTATTAAAATTAAAGCAGTGCCTGTCAAAAGCTGCAAATATTAGGCTTTGTTGCTGTTTAGGGGCAAGATTGCTGAGCTGATCTAACATCTTTCCGCTTCTAGTTCTACCTATATGCTTGTCCTGAGTCTGGTCCTTATCTGATCATTTGTGAGCCAGCTCAGTTAGCTAAACCAAAAGAAAACTAAGTAGGATAAGAAAAGCATTGTTGCCTTTGCTCAGTGATGGTGGGAGTGTGAAGCAAGGGAGGAGGGGTTAATGAAATAGGGAATGAGTGGGACCATCCCTGCTGAGGGCAATGAGCTGTTAGATTGACTATTCTAAGCTAAGAGAGAAGTTCTTCAAAATATCAGGCATCAAACTTGATTATTTCAAGCTTTTGTGCAGCAGTAGTGCTGCTCTTTGGGCCTGAAGGTTAGTAGTGAAAATGTCAGGTGTTGTTTCTGCCCTCCCCCTCCCCCCCAGTGAAAACTGTGACAGGTAGGGGTGGACACTTGTTAAACGTGAGAATCATTACAGATAAACTTTAGGTAATACGTGACTTTTGAAAGCAGAATTAGTGCTTATCTTTCTGTATAGTCTGTCTCTTAGAACAGTGAAAGTCTGTTGTCTGTACTGCTCTTAGCAGACAGGGATATATAAACATAGGTGAAATAGTATTTTTGAGTCTGATATCTTTTCAAAGAGAAAACTTTATTCTGTTTAACAGAGAAAATATACAAAGCCATTTATTACTGAGTAGTCTAGTATGAATTCAAAGCATACTAATTTGTCTTGATTTACTTTAATAATAATCATTAAATGGTATGTGTTTACTGAATATATGGTGCAATCTCAAAATTATTTCAAAGAATGCCCTTTTAAACTGTAAGTTTGAGAGGTGTTGGATTTTGCAAAGTTTGTAATTCACTCTCATTTTTTAACTAGGTGGTCAGTTTGTAAGTTGGCATGAGAAGTGGAGATTTATAGCTTTATATGTGAGGCAGAATGTGTGCTGTAGAGTGCAAAAGTTTGTTGCCTACCTACTTTTTTATTGGGTAAAAACCCCACAGGTCTGCTGCAGCTTGTGAGGAATATAAATATGTTAAATATCCCAAATTAAATGGCTATCTTGAATCAGTTAACGTACATTTATCTGTCTGGAGAACATGCGTGGGCAGACAGGCACAAAGTATTTAACCAAAAGGAGAAAAAAAAATCTTATAAAATAGAATACTAAAGAGATCATGCCATTATGGAAAGTTTACAGTATTTTTCGCTATTTATAAATATATCTAAAAGGGAAATAGTAAAAACAACAGCCAACCGCTTACCCCCACACTGCTAACAACAAAATAGGAGGCTGAGGTGGGTGACAGACATCAGAGAGATTGAAAAATGCTCATATGAGCATAATCACCAAAAAGGGGCTGTTATTTTTGACAGAGAAATAATAAATTATAAGAATATGCAAATAAAGTTGTGAAGAGTATGGACTATGTATACTGGTTCTCTACTTTTCTTGGGTAAAGTACACGGATACTAGATTTGATTTGATACGTAATGCTTTTTAACATAATCTGTGGGATTATTGCTGTGAGTTAAGACTCAGGATTTAATGGTATTCTAAAAAAGGCTAAACATTTTAAATAAATAATGAGAATATAAGCAGTTTTATCTTTTTCTTTCCTAAGTTTTTGCCTTGCATTTGTTCTGAATTTGTCTATGATGGAGTTTTATGGCTATTATATGAAATGTTTTGTATTGTCCACTGTAATCCATTTCACTGGATTATTGGGGATATTGCTTCTATTTAATAGCATAGTTTCTGTATTCTGAATACTGTGTATCCTGTATCCTTTGAAATGTTTACTGCACAAATTGGTGCTGGTTTAGCCTTCCAAAGAAAGAGAATTATCTTCAAAGATTTAGGCCTGTTTGTCTTCATGGGTGTCATTTTCCTAAGGGCATGAAGCGACTCTCTCTCAGAAGGGGTAGAATGATTGAGCGTGTAGAAGCTCTGAGGAGCAAACGCTGGATGAGAGAGTAGTGTGTAGTCAGCTTAAACTAGTGACGATGTTTTCGCAGCCTTTTTTGTCAAGTTCTCAGTGCATTGTCGTAAGAGGAGTCCTTTCCTAAAAGAAAGAAGAAATTCTTTCTGACTATATGTGCATCTGTATAAATCAATCAGTTTGGATAACAGAAGGTAAAAAGTTGTCTGTAGACTCTGGATCTCTGTTACAGCTGTCTGGTGGTGACAATAATTAATTTAAACCATCTTCAAATTGAGGACACTTCTATAACCACTTGATGGGATGAGTTAATAGAACTATTGTAAATCATTACCATGTGATCTGCTTAAAACTTAAATTTTATGGTTTTTTTTTTTAAATACATATGCAGCCTTTACATTTATTTTAGTCATTAATTTGATGTATAATACAAATACAGTAAGGCAAATCCAGTTTTGATGACTGGGGGAAGATAGGAGGGTAAAAGTCTAATTTTTGTTTTTCTCTTTTGTATGTATAAGTCTATAATAATATATACCAAATGCAGAGATCCTTGAAAACAAAAATTTTCAATGTAATGAGCCTGTTGTAAACATTTGTAGCATATTAAGACCTCTCATTTAAGTAAGGCTTATAAATTGTATCTATTATGCAAGACTGGCTCTTCTGAATTGTCTCACTTTATCAGCAGGTGCATAATTAATGCTGTGGTATACATTATTTAACCACTTATACATGCATATAAAAAATATTTTTTTCATGAAATTAACAAGTGATGAATACCATGCCAGTAATCAACTTGTCCTCGGGAAAGGCTGTGCTTTAACTGTATGGATAAGAATTCAATTCCCCCCCTTTTTTTTTTTTCTCTTTTTTAGGAGAGAAATCATAGTCTTCCTGTGGTAGTTTTTGAACTGATTTGATCTTAGTTTTCGAGTCTCTTGTCATTTCCCCGTGGTAAATACTATATTCAATGAAACTCCCAGGGCAGCTTCAAAAGGCCAAAATTCTGAAAATTATATTTGTTGTTTAGGTTCTGCTTTTTGGCTAAACAAATAGATGCCATTCTTTTCATTACATGCCTCTGCACAAACCAAATCACAACTTGAGCAGTCAGCTACTTTACATAATTATTTTGGTTTTAAGTAACACAGCTTTTATGTGGTCCTTTTCATCTCTGAATCTCACACTTTACAAATCAGGGTAAATACTACTTTTGTTTACAAACAGAGTGGAAAGAGCTTTTTTGAAGGACGTTTTGGTCTGGATTTCATAGGCATTTAAAGCTGTGTTTGAACACAGTCCTTCAAAAATTGTTTACATATATTTCTTCTGCTGAATATGGGGGCAGGGGGAGGGTGGTATTTCCTGTGTTTTAGGGACAAGCTGTTGAGTAAGATGACTGGAAGATGGTGTTACAAAAAAACCAATTGCCTCTGTCTAGGAAGGTGGAGGATTAGAGGTTATGCTGTTGGTGGACCATGCAGCAAAATGGAGAGAATTGCTTGTCTAAAAAGCAGCTTGAAAATTCCTGCTTTCTCTGTGCCTATCTGTCTCAAAGCCTCTCTATCGTTTATATTGTAAAACTTTTCCTTTCCAAGATAGTTTTATGGGTAGAGAGGTGGTACTATTTAAACATGTCTTGTCAAATGAAAAAGTTGTTTGTGCAGCACTTCTGTGCATTAGCGTATAGAGAAAAGACCTTTTTTTGATGGTAGTGGAACTTGCTGAATGTACAGTTGTAACAATCTGTTATGACAACTTAAAAAAAAAAAAAGAATTCACATCAAAAAAATGAAAGAAAGTGAGGCAAGAGAATCTTTTGTGGCATAGAAAAGGCAGTCAGCATTTGAAATGTTCTTATTTTGTTGCATCTCTCTAATGTTTCTGTTCCTGTGACAATGAAGAGCTCAGAATTGTCATTACAAGAAAGTTGTTGAAATTGAATGAGTAAGTGAAGTTTGAGACTCTCATTCTGTGTCATAATTATGGTAAATGTAAACACAAAGGTGGAGATCCTTCACATCCAGCACAGAACTGCTGCGAAAGGAATCTTGTGTTCTTTCTCAAATCAGCAGTGTCACTTTCTATTTTTATCCTATAATCTTTAATTTCTGTAACTTCAGCGTAACACTGTTATGTTACTAAGCATAATGATGTAAGTAGTCACTACATTACAATATAGTGCTTATAGGTATGTTTGTAAGTTGTAGGCATGCTGTCGGCCCAGTTTGAGTAGGCTGGCTTCGGTGTTGCGCATAATGCTTGCATCTTTAGTGATGTATTTTATGGCTGAGAGCTCTTGCCATTGTGAGAGTTACCAGAATGCGTAAAACTGTGGTGTTGTTGCTGTAGTTGGATATGATGAAATTAGGCCTATATGGAGAACAGCATAATAATTCTTAACTGCGGGGTTAAAGTTACTCTTTTACTGAAATATTCATAACCTAACATAGATTGTATAGCAGGAAGGAATTGTTTTCCCTAATTGAGGCAACTGTAGTCTGTATGTGGCTTTTCTTAATGTGTGTAAAAATTGACTTTTAAGACTATAGCTTCTGAAGGAGTTCATTAGTAGGAATTTTGTTAGGTGAGAATAATAATGAATTGATTTACTTCATGAAAGTTCTGAATTTAAGTTTTATTGGGCTACTCTGGATGTGGCTGTTGTAGGGGAAAAATAGCAGTACATTTTTAGCTTCTGCAAAGATGTCTGTGACAGATGGTGTCTTGTCTGTCCAATATGAATTCTTCCCGCTCTATAAATATTGATTGGGAAAAAAAAAATGGTGTTCCATAGCTTTAAAAGAAATGTGTCTTGGTTGATATAGGAGTGACTAAGGGATATTTATACTGATCTTGTGCAGAACGGCACTAGTATGTGCAGAAATCAGTATCTGAACAAATCTATAAGGGCCTGGTAGAAATCTAGCTCTTGTCAGACAAACAGAGAAAAGAAAAAATGTGTGCCTATTTTGGGGAAATAATGTTAAAATAGTCCCTGCAAATGCTTTTGTGGTAAAAAAAAAAAAAAAAAAAGTTCCTTAGTGGAAGCCGAGATCTGGCACATAGAATCATAGAGTGGTTTGCATTGGAAGGAACCTCAAAGATCATCTAGTTCCAACCCCCCTGCTACAGGCAGGGACACCCTCCACTAGACCAGGTTGCCCAAAGCCCATCCAACCTGGCCTTGAACACATCTAGGGATGGGACATTCACAACTTCTCTGAGCAACCTATTCCAATGCCTCACCACTCTCATAAAGAATAATTTTTTTCCTAATATCTGATCTAAATCTACCCTCCTTCAGCTTAAGGCCATTATCCCTTGTCCTGTCACTCCATGCGCTTGTAAACAGTCCGTCTCCAGCTTTCCTATAGGCCCCTTTAGGTACTGGAAGGCTGCAGTAAGGTCTCCCTAGAGCCTTCTCTTCTCCAGGCTGAACAAGCCCAGCTCTCTCAGCCTGGCTTCATAGGAGAGGTGCTCCAGCCCTCTGATCATCTTTGTGGCCCTCCCCTGGACTTGCTCCAACAGCTCCATGTCTTTCTTGTGCTGGGGACTGCAGTGCTGGACGCAGTGCTCCAGGTGGGGTTTCACGAGAGTGGAGCAAAGGGGGCAAATCACCTCCTTTGACCTTTGCACATGATTAATACATGTGCAAAGATGGCACCTGCTAATTTTTGGGCATTGCAGATACTTTGTACTACTTTCAGAGGCCTTGTCTGATTCATTCATTTGTCCTTTTCTGAAACACCCTTTCAGCTTTTGTGATAACCAACTTTTTCAGGACAGACTTGGAAGAGCTTGTTGTGCCATTATATGTGGTGCTTATCTTTCATTTTCTAATTGTTGTCAAGTTTAGAGCTCTGTCTTGTGTTGGATCCCAAATAACTTGATTGTCTGATTCTTTGCAAGGTAGAATCACAGAATATCCTGAGTTGGATGGGACCCATAAGGATCATTGAGTCTAACTCTTGGCTCCACACAGGACCAGCCGAATCAGACCATATGACTGAGAGTGTTATCCAGACGCTTCTTGAACTCAGTCGAGCTCGGTGCTCTGACAACTTCCCTGGGGAGCCTGTTCCAGTGCCCGACCACCCTCTCAGTGAAGAACCTTTTCCTGATATCCAACCTAAACCTCCCCTGTCGCAGTTTATTCCGTTCCCTCGGATTCTATCACTGGTCACCAGAGGGAGGAGATCAGCACCTGCCCCTTTACTCCCCCTCGTGAAGAAGCTGTAGGCCGCGATGAGGTCTCCCCTCAGTCTCCTCTTCTCTAGGCTGAACAAACCAAGGGTCTTCAGCTTCTCCTCATACGTCTTCCCCTCTAGACCCTTCACGATCTTTGTTGCCCTTCTTTGGACACTCCAATAGCTTTTTGTCCTTTTTGTACTGTGACCCCCAAAACTGCACACAGTACTCGAGGTGAGGCTGCACCAGCACGGTGTAGAGTGGGACAATCACTTCCCTAGACCAGCTAGTAATGCCGTGCTTAATGCACTCCAGGATATGGTTGGCCTTCCTGGCAACCTGGGCACACTGTTGACTCATGTTCAACTTGCTGTCGACCAAGACCCCCAAGTGCCTTTCAGCATGGCTGGTCTCCAGTGTCTCATCACCCAGTCTGTACGTATAGCCAGGGTTGCCGCTTCCCAGGTGTAGAATCCGGCACTTGGCCTTCTTAAACCTCATGCGGTTGGTGATTGCCCAGTTCTCCAATCTATCCAGATCTCCCTGCAAGGCCTCTCCACCCTCGACGGAATCAACAGCTGAGAGAACTATGTCCTTGGCTGCTGCCTCTACAAGGTCCTGCACGGAGATTTGCTTCTGGATGTTGACTGGGGTGTTGCTGAAGTTGTGTTTTTCAAAGAGTCTTAGTGTGTAATTTTGTGTGGTGTTCATACGAGTTATAGTTAAGTGCTATCTTCAACTGACATTTAAATGTTAGAACAAAGGAACTTAAACTTTTTAGAAATAGAAACTCTTGTTTGGTGTTGCTGTCATTGTCATGGGGTTAGTCATGTTCATTTATGTTTATTAACCTCCTGTGCTCTTGATTCAAAGAAGGTATTTGGTACATAATCTATTTTCTTTGGGTGAATGAGTAAAAACAACCATGTAGAATTCATAGAAACTTCTGCTGAGGTGTCCAGTTCCATTATTTTGGTAATAATGCTTTGTTTTAAGACAGCGTTCACTGTATGAAATCCTTGATACTGTTCTGAAGGAATTTTCAGAAAAACGCAGTCTCCTTAAGCTCATCCTGACTTGATGTTCTGAACCATAATCCTTTGTAGCTAAGCAAGAACCACCTTACCCCTGGTAGATTATGAGTTCTGGCTTTTCTTTAGCAGACAGAGAGCTCTCCATATTGTCAGAGAGACATTCTGAAATGGCTCTGTGACCTATAATGCAATCATAATGTTTTCCAGACTGGAGAATGTAAGAATTATTATATGTGGAGAAAAACTTTGCCCAAATTGGATTTGTTTATCAAGCATATTGGTTTTTATACCTCAGTGTGATACTTGCTAATTCTTTTAAGAATTGGCTAATTTGCAGAAAGAAACAGTCTTTAAATTGTGCAGAGATGACTGCATTACATTTGCAGTGTAGTTAACATGGGAGATTAAATGCATATCCTTTCATAGATGTAAAATATCCTTATATAGCTTTAAAAATTGAGTTACCACTGGCATAGAATAGTCTCTTTCTGGGCAAGAAGCACTGCAATTAGTGTGAAAGTAGGTCATACTTAGGAAAATGTGTGTGTAAAATACAGATCTCACTGGAAATAATTACAGAAAACTTGATGCTGTGGTGTTCAGTTATATGCTGCAGGTTGAATATAGTGACTTTGCTGCTTGTTCTTGAGCTACATAGCAATTGACAGAAGATTTACTTCTAATTTTGAAGAAAATAGACCAAAACTGGTAGTTAAACTGGGAAGAGGAAAATAACTACTAATTACAGTGCCTGCAGAAAAGAAGTTTTTTCTGCTTATTTTCTGGGATTCTTAATTGTAGCAGCATAGCAAAGTTTGAGTCTAGTTAAAATGAAAAGCCTCCTGAAACCTTCTGGTTTTTGTGTTGACAACTCTATTATAAACATGAACAAAATTGATAAACTTAGGAAAAGCCCTTATTTCTAGCAGTCTACCCTTGGGAATTAGAATGGGACTCCTCTCTTGAGGACATGACTTTTACATTTATAAAATGTTTGCTAGTTACTCAAGGAGTTCACAACAGATCTAGAGTTTCTCTAATAGTCTCTGCATAAGAGGCTAGAATCCCATTCTCACTTTGCCAATATTGTGTTTTGTCCAGCACTATGGTAACGGGAGCAAAAGGTTGTAAAAACATTCTTTGCCAGAAAAGTGAGCAGATACAGCTCTCAGGGCACATAGGGAACAAATCTATTGAATAAGAAAGCACTGTTTTTTCTTAGCCATTTTCAGAGTGAACTTTTACTTTCATTTCTTTTTGTTGATCGTGATAGTTTGTTTAGTTAGACTTCATCCTTGGTTCCTTGGTTATGGCTGGGTACCACTGAGTGTTATGACCACCTTCAGCAGATGAGTGGAGTAACAGAGGTGAGCTTTCAGCAGGCTGAGCATGGAGATCAAGAACAAATCAAACTGTCGTCTGCTTTGTTCTGCTCTCTTTCTGGCAAGCCCTTCCTAAGCGGGCAAGGAAGAAGGCCTGTGAGTTGCTGTTACAATTTTTCAGAGTTAGACAAGAGTATATTTGTGCCTGGTCATGTAATGGGGTGTGAATGTGCATTTTGGGTGATGAGACTCTGGCATTTGTGATTATGTAGTGTTGGAGGAGCTGGAGACTTTGGCCTTTAGGTAATTACACAATAGGCAAGGAAGGCTGTCCTGTTTGTCTAAATGCAAAAAAAAACAACCCACAAACCAAACCAAAACAAAAAACCCAAAAAAGTAGGAGAGATTGGGGAACCTTTCATGGAGAAATGCAAGGAAGCTTCTAATTTTTTTTTCTTCTGTGCTTTAGAGCTGATCAACTGCCACTGCAGCTCTCCCAGGCTCTGCTAATTTGAGCATAAATCTCTAGATTTTGGAGGTCAAGTGTGCTGCCAAAGGTTCTGTTGCCTCCTAGAGGAGTATTGTATGTTGCAACTGTTGTGTGAAGGTGTCTTATTTTGATCTCTACTTTTTTATACAAAATATTTTTTTTTCTGTCAGATTGTGGGCATGTATCTGAAGACAATTTGTTCCTTTCAGTATGTCTGAATTGGCAGCAGCTTTAAAAAGTGCCAAGTAAGAATAATTTCAAATTCAGAGTTAACTGATCACTGTGCAGGGATGTGTGTAATCCAAGTGTGGTTATTTCCTAGAAATGGCAGAGTGATTATGCAAATTCTTGCCCCCAGTTAGTTTAAGCCCTTTCCTCTATCTACTGTCTTTGAAATAGCATACTCCTGTTACCTGGTATCTATGCCACTTTATTTCTCTTAAAGGTTTTTTTAGCCATAGTTGTCAAAGGTAGCTAAGTTAAAATAAAATAACTTCTAGAACGATAAAGTTTTGGGGCGTGCTCATGTGAGGAAGCAGGGACAGTGAATGGCAATTGAAAGACTTGTGTTAGTTGGCTTGACAATGTTGGAAGAGTTCTGAAGATCACAGGGGTGTATTTGTTGTGGACAGACAGCAAAGGCTTTCCAGCAGCTTGTGTTCCTTGGGCTACCTTACTCCTTTTTACAGTGCCTAGTGAAAGGGGACTCTGCACCACAGCTCAATGGCAGCGTGATGTGGCTGTGGTAGCTGATGCGGGTGTCATCCCCATGTTTGCCTGCCTCCCTTTTAGGAGCTATTGGCTGAATAGGGTGTATATCTTCCCTTTATATGCTGCAGTTACACTCTGACAATTACAAGCGGTCCTGCCATCTGACTAATTACATTAGTACATTAGGCTATAAACTGTGATGGTGGATGACATGGCTGCATGTCCTACTTAGCTATGAGATTGTAATGTCTGGCAGTGGACACTTGGAAGCAGAACCTGCTTCTACTGCCACAGATAACTCTGTCATTCTAAATTAAAACCATTAGTTGGCCTCAGTCATTGCTATGTAATGGATTGAATTGAGAATTTAGTGGAATAAAGAAACTGGCAAAATTGGGGAATAAACCCCTGTGACTGGATAATCTTTTGGGAAGCTGAAATAGACATCCTTTCTTAGAAATGGTAGATTTTGTCAGATTTCTTGAGAGAGATAAATTCTGTTCATCTCATGTTGCTAAGGAGAAAACAGTCAGTGCAAATAACATTTTTTGTTACAGCAGAATGTAATTATTTGATGATTGTAATTTGTTCTAACTTCTCAAGGCCACTTTGCATCTGAAAAGTAACTTTTGGAAATGCTACAATGACTGATTTTATTTTTATCAAGTAGCTGTAAAATCAAATTTGAGTTGAATTGAATTAATGATTTTTACTTGTACAGTCAGTGAAAACTCTGCACACTAAGACGTTGTTGGTGAATGAAAAATTGTAGAACAGCAAATATATGAGATGATAGAGTTAAGCCTGCGGATCTTTGCTGTTTCTGAGGTTCTTTGTTCATCGCATTGGTATTGGCATAGTCTCTTATGGCATAGTCTTGGCCACAAATATGTTGATTTTTGTACTGGTATTAAAGCCAAAATTGGCTTTGTATTTGGAACTCTAGCAATTATGTTGTATGAACTCGAAAATGATCCACTTCTCTCAGCTGTGTTACTGCAGTAATGGAGTAAGGTGAAGCCTGCATTTGATTAACAGAATGAGCAGTGCACGTGGGGGAATAGGTTTCTCTCACTGCTACTTGCTTCTCAAGCAAGAGCTACATCTGATGCTGTGTTGGACAAACTTTATTATAGTGTTATTGAGTAGGTTTATATGAATGCAGTGTGCCCTGGTGTTTTTTTGGGGGTTTTTTTGTTTTGTTTTTTTACACAAACAGGACATTGACTCTACTTTTAGAAAAGCAGGACATTTGCATGTGAACATTGGTTGTCTGTGCTTGTGAATGTATGGAAATAAATACTAAGTTTGATTCTAGTGACAATTAAGGGAAACAGATGACAGATTTGTTGCAATGATGCTGGCAGCATGAAAACAGCGATGCAAGTGATTAAAAGTCAGGGAAGCTTGCTTGTCCACAGCTATCATTTGTTATTGTTGTCTTTTGGGTGCAGTAGACTGATATTCTTGTCATAGATTTCAAACCAGTGAGTTAGTTTTGTCCTCACTGGCAGCCTTGAATGCAGTATCTATTTGAAAAAGCTGCTTCTCCATTTAGGAGGTTAGGTTTTGTGTATATTTTTTTGAAAGGTAGTTTTCCTAGCTGTTAATAAAACCTATATTTTGAGGCTCAGTATGGAAATGAAAATATCAAATGAATCAACTGCAACAAAACCGAAAGACTTCAACTTAATGCAGATGACCTGATACTGACTGCAGCAGATTATTGATGCTAAGTTTCAGCTGGCTTAAAAACTAAGGTACACTTATGATCAAGAAATTCTAGTGACATTTAGTGCATCATTACAGTTTTTTAGTACTCTGAAAAACAGAACAACCTGATGTAAAAGACTTTACAAAAGTATGAATACTAAGAGTATATTCCTTGGCTAGCATGCCTGTTATTAGTATGCAGATAAATTATCATAATAATTTAATTATAAAAATGGAAATAATCTTATTTATATGTGTATCAGTGGAATATGATGAATGCAATTAACCTTGCATTTGGAAGTGGCTTTTCTAAATATCACATTTATTGCTTGCTCTTTGAATGTTGTCCAAATTATAAAATCTCATGATAGTTCTTATGCATTCTTAATTCTAAACCTGGTATCTTCTGTAATGATTGTTTGGCCTAAATGCCAAAGTTCCTTATACAGCTTTGTCAGTTGCTGTGCTTAGATTACTGTGTGAACTCAGCTCAAAAGGTGATGTGTTTGGTGAGATTTAGAATATACAGAATTCATAGTAGTATGAGAGTAGTCCTAATCCAATTTCTTTTGACTTGTATTCAGAAGAGTTTACTTCGGTAACTTCACATTTAAAGGTGTTTAAATTTTAAAAGCACTTTGTTTAAACAGCAAGTTAAATGCTTTCCTTTAGATGATGAATAGAGACACTGAATGCAATTGTGAAGAAATTTGCTATTCAGTTTCACAGATGTTTACAAGGTGGGATGGGTTAGGTGCCTGACTGTAACCTCTATCTGTGCCGCCTGGATGGTCCACCAACAGCTCAAGTGTCATTGTAGAGCTGATTCTTGCATTGTGTATTGTCACTTCTGAGAGTAGTTTACTAATGAAAAAGGAGTCATGTCACTAGGAGACTAACATGCTCCATTCTTCACAGATGGGACATAGTTGTCAAGCATGTTACTTTAATTATAGTTAGCTGTCCAGATATGATTGTGTTAGAATATTTTTACTTCACAATAATTTTTCTCCAAAGTCTAGAGGTACCATTTCTACTAAGTTGTATGCAGAACTACCAGTGCCATTAATCTTCTTGCTTCCCTCATTGCGTGGTCTCAGTGCATCTTGCTGCTTCTGTATTATTTTGAATACAGAATAATAGAAAGTTGTCAGAGAACTTACCAGTGCGTTTGTGGAAGGGTATGTGTGAAGAAGCATTTCCCTTTCATATCTAAAATGTTATTTGCTTACATTTCTTAATGTTTGATTAATTCATAATGTTTAGGGTATAGAGTATATATAAATGGGCAGGATGACTACCATTTCTCCTTGATTTTAAAATAAATGTGTATACATTTGAGTAGAGTCACAAAGTGATCGAGCTAGCTCTCCCTCTTCCTAAAATAATAACAGCAATAATTACATGAATAAGCAATTATGTAGATAAAAATGTTTACACATAGAGATGAATAGTTTAGATATTATAGTATTACAATTGACAGGGAACAAAAAAAAAAAATCTGCCCCCGCTCCAAGTACTTGGAGCCCTGGTTATACTAAAGCACAGGTAGACTGTGTTTCCACCTGTGTTCAGCATACTAATAGAATACTTGGATCTTCCTGCACATCCAAAAGGGAAATTTTGAGGATTTCTGGTAGTTCTCTGGCATTTATTTTTTCAGGAGATCTGGGAGATCTCATTTCCCTCTGTTCTAACATGTCAGTGATTGCTTCTGCTTTTTCATGATTTTCACCTGCATGTTATAGACCAACTACTTGTGAATTGTATGGTACGTTTTTCATGCTGAGAATGAGTGGTTCTGGTAGTGAAGGAGGAGTAATAGATACTCTTTAGCAAGTAAGCATTTAATGAGGTAGCTTGTTAAAACAGAAAGCTATTGTATTTTTCACTGGCAGTTATATAACTTTTTGGCATGATTTTGGCATAATTACTGGGTTAATGATGCTCAGTTTTCTTCTCAATCATTTTTTCTAGCTTATGAAAGGACCTCAGAAACCATTTGGATGGGCTAAGCAAATACCATCTGTGCAGTTGAATAAATGTGTGTAAAATATTTAATTATGTATGAAGCTTTCACTAACTTCAAGGAATTCAGCAACAATTAAAATGGAAAGGATGATATAAGAGCTCAGTCTTCTATTTTTTCACAGGAAAACTGAAGTGTGCTTTGTCAGTATCACAGTTGGGCACATTTTGTACTGAATAACGCGAGCTTGTTGAACTCTGTGGCATGCAGCTTTTGTTCTTGAGGCTTCTTGAAGCTGATGCAACCTCAACAGAAACCTGAGGGGTTTTGCTTGCTGGTCTTAGGACAAATGCCTGCTTGGTTTTGTATTAAATGTAATCAAAAGAAACAACTGTTATGTTGATTAAATGAAACTGATCTTCTGTCTCATTCTTAAAATTTCACTGTTACTTTTTTGTCACATATATTCAATACAAGTTTTGTTTCACTAAACAGTACTGTTTTGAACGATAGCAAGAGATGCTGTATATGTTCGGGAAATTATAATTAGATTCTGGACATACCTTTCAGTGTAGTTAGTCCTGTGTCAAACTGTTTAACTTCGGCTTCCACTTTGACACCTAAATATTACTGTGTAAATACATTGTATACTGAAGAGTTGATTTGTGTATGAATTGAGATTTTTTCCATTCAGAACACTTTTTTCTAAGAGTTTTTAGGTTTAAGCTAGTTGTGAGTGATAGCAGGCTCAGGAATGAAAATTTTTTTCCCCTCCCTCTCAATTCAACACTAAGTTTTAATGTTGGAAGATTTTTTTTCTTTTTGTCATATTTATATTAAAGGCAGCAACTTGTGTTAATCTTCTGTAATGAGAAACATAATTTCTTTATCAACTCATAGGTCCAGATTTTTTGGCTCATCTAATAGAATTTGTTGTATAAGTTTTGTTAGCCCAAATGAAAACTTTGCATTTTCAAGTTGATGATGACTAGTGGTTAAATAATAATAATTTTTTTTTAGAACTACAGCATGAAAAACCTAGCTGCAGTAACCAACTAAACTGCCAGCAGCATTTAGCGCTTCCTCTCATGCACCACTTTCAGACCTCTCTTAATTAGCTTTTTCCAATTCATGAGCTGTATTTTTCTTTTCTTAACGTGTTGCAGTCTTTGAAGTCTTTCCTTTTTGTCTAATTTGGTAGCATTTGTAGCACTTGGTAGCATTTCTTCTTTTATCTAGTTGGGCTGATATTCTGTAAATCTTACTATAGTGCTTATGTTGTCTCCATCATTTGTTTCCTTGTACAATTTATTTCTGCATTAATAGCTGTCTTTTTGTACAAAATTGTTCAAGTTCTTAGCAGTGGCATCACAGACCATTGCTATGTTCTGGCTGGTTTCACTTGGGGTGGGAGAATGCACTAAATTCTTGGCTCCTTTCTAGCCCTTTTTCTGCTCTATGTGCAGGTAAGATTTCCTTTTACCATTCATATAGTCAAATTATTTTGGCACTTTACATACCTTACTGCATGTTTTATTCTCTCATCTGCCCCACACTCTCCATTCAGTATAGTTTTTTTCTTCTTTGTAACTTGTTTTTATATTGTTTGTACAAATACAAAAGTTTGTATTTCCCTAGGCAGGAGAAAAAAACATTGAGAGGTTTAATTCCTAAAGTAAAAGGATATCTTATATATAGGCAGTACTCCAGCCCATTTCTTATTCATATCTGGTAATGTGATGGTGCTATGCAAATGGTACTTCCAGAGTGGCTAGAAAAAGCAATGCCTGGGCTCTGCATCCTGACATGAAAAGTAGTCATCTTTGTGCTTAGTGCAGGTTGATTTCCACATCCTTTCTAATGTAGTAATTTGGGTTATACAATCTAATATAAAAATGAGAAATATTTTCAGGTGAACCTTTGAATCATCATTCCTGAGCTGTGTTAGACTTAGTGTCCATCTTTGTTTGGACTGGCATATGGAAGTTGAAACTCTCTGAAAACAAGCACATAGTGTTGCACTGTGTATGTAATACATGCCTTTTCTGACTAAATTTGAAGTCTGTGCATTCATAACTGACTTGAATGACTTTGATCTTCTCCAGTTATCTAAAAGCCCCACCTTTGTATAGGGTTGTCACTGTAGTTCTATGTTGTAACTCTCAGATTGGATTCATCCTGGAAATATTTCCATCTAGTCTATAGTTTTCTTTTCTTTTCTGAAGGATGCAAAACAACTGTTTTAGCAGGAGGTGCTTCCTACAAATGGAAAACATTCTCAATGGCTGCTGCTGTGTCTAGGTGCATGAGGTACCGCTTCCTGCTGCAGCAGAGGTTGCCTCTCCCATGAGTAGCTGACACCATCCTCACCCCATATGTGGCTGGCAGGAGCATCAGATGAGCGCTCTGTGGTGAATTAAAATAGTGCTCTCACTTACTGCTGAGAGCAGGAGAAAAGGATGCTGCTTTGTGACTTGGCATGGACCACCTGATGTGTTCATTGTGTGGGGAGAAAAATGATAAACAGACTAGATGCTAAGCTGCTTGCATGTAAATTGGATAACATGGGCACAGAAGACATCAATGATCAAAACACTTTATCTTTTTAAGGCTGTGAAGATGATCCAGCTGTGCTGCTCAAGTATCATCTTAAGACTGTTTGAAAAGTCAAAGCTGGAAGTTTAAGAGGTGGAGGCACAGCAGCATTCTTAACACAGTTAATGGAGAAATATTAAGGGAAACAAATGAGGCACTGTGCACAGGTCTCGTGAGAAAACATTGTAAGTAGTGGAGGGCTGGCAAAACTGCAGTGATGTCTACTTTCCAGCACTTGTTCCTTACTCTAGCAAGCAGAGCAACTCTGGATAGTTCTTCCCTCTTTATTCTTGATTGTGTGCTTCCTTGTGCTTCTGTGGCTATGCAGTGGTTTGGATGCAGGAAAACTCATAATTTGCTTTATGGATCAGATAATTTTCATTTGGGACTCACCTCCTGATCTAATTCACTACAGCAAAGGGAATGTGCAGTTTGTGTTGGGGACCTCTGCTTCCACAGGTACTGCTGATGAAACTAGAACCTGAGTCACCATAATATCACAATTAGTTGCTCAAACCATAATTCAGTAAACATGGTTTGCTCTTTTTGTGGCATCTACTTAGTTTTGCTAGGGCAAGTGTTTGCATGTTTGCATTGCAGGGAAGGCAATGGAATTGACTGAAGTTTAAAATAACCATTTGTTTCTTAGGTTATTTGTAAACTAGATTACGTACTCAATCCACCATGCAGCCCTACAAATACAGTACTGTCACAACTAAATGGATGTGTGAGGAGTAGGAATGAGAGGCCACCTATGCTGGCAGTGTTGTAGCAGACTTACTTGTCAAACAATGGCTTTGATTTCTTAAATTTCATATTCATTAAAAAAAAAAGTACAGATTGGGCTGATCTAACAGTTGGAAGCATTGCTTCCCTAAGAGTGGTGTGTGGTATAGATGTTATGAAGTCCATTTTTTTAATAAGTGTGCAGAATTGAGTGCTAGATTAAAGATATTTAAAAACTTTAAAATGGAGAGATACTCAATGGTCTGTTTCATGGTATTTAATTTAGGTCAGGGCACTGAAAACACACTTGCTACCAGTTCTTGACCATGCTGACTGCAATGTTTCCGAGAACTGAAGAGCTTCAAGGGCTGTGGTTAATATCCTTAAATATTGATGGTAACGAGTCTTCATTTTGTTATGATGAAAGTAGCAGAATATGTTTCTCTTGTTTTGAATATTCTACATAGAAACACTATTCCTTAGGTTACTGAAACTACTGTAGAGAGGCTATCAGTTTGATTAGGGCCAAATGAGTATTTCTGTCTTTGACTAGAGCATTTTGGTAGGTGTGGATATTGAAGTAACTTTTTTCATATCTTTACAGTGAGGTATGAACTATATTGGCTAGTATTTTGGTGTTCTGAAGAGCAGAGTATGAGATCTTAGTCTGATGAGGGTTATGTTTGAATTTGGTTTATTGATAACTTGAAATCGTTATTTATGGAAATTCCTTTAGTTACATAGTTACATACTCAGTTATTGGTGTACCATTTAGTTGTCTAAATATTTTGCTAGGTTTGAACGTGGCAGCAGCTGTAAGCAATATAACTTGATGTCCTTTGGGAGTATATATACATAGGGAGCTTGTTACATAGGAGCATATAAGATACCACCTCTGGAAATCTACTTTCCAAATTAAAAGTTAGATTTCATACTAAACACAACTTACTATTTCAAGTCAAATTTTAACTGAATTTTAGTATTACATCTCCACAGGAGAACTTCAGATTTGCTGTAAGTATTCTGGACTGGTTTTCCTAATCATTGTGTGAGATCCAAGGTTTCATCTCTTGAAAGTTTTTAGGGTAAACGTGATTGTTTTAAAATGCTGTCATTAACTAATTTTTGTCGTTGTTGTTGTGAAATGTCTTGACAATAAGTAGATTCAAATAGTCATTTTAATTTGAAAATACAACACATTCCGCATCTTTCAGTATACAGGGAGAAAGTTCAAATTTTATTTTTGCTGTGCCAAGCTCGAGTGGAGTTTGCTTCAGAGAATTTTGGGCTCTGTATAAAGGCATGCAGAGCTAATCACAGTTATTCAGGTTATCAGCCAAATACATAGACTAGACCTCTCATTCAAAAGGGGTTCTGTGCTAATACCAGTTCCAAATGTGTTTATAGGATTGCTGTTTTATGAAATTTTTATTGTGTTTGAACATTGAGAAGCCAGTTTCTTCTTGGTTTGAACTGGTGTGAATGAGGGTGACTAGAATTTAGCTGTTAGGTTACCTCAGTGGAAGGACTAGCTCTGAACACATGCCCATATTTGTGCTTCTTTAAGCATTAAAACCATAGCAGAGGCTCATAATTTCTAAAATGATAGATTGTTTTCCTTTTGTTCTCAAACACTTTGGCTGTTAATGAAAAAATACTGTGTTTGCTGGCTTCTACTCAGCTATTCTGGATGTACAGTGTGCTAACGTAAATCAGCAGTTTCTGCTTCTATAAATAGACTTCCTCAGCAGCTGCAGAGCAAAACTGACAAGCTTCTGGTCATTTTTATTATTGCCATTCAGAAATTGTTTGAAAGTGTCCAGTGGTAGGTATGCCTGCTGTAGTGATATTTGCAGACTGAGCTGAGGTTGTAAGTAGGGAGAGGGAAAGAAAGACTGCATTTATAAGCCAACAGAGTGAGAGTAGAGGCAAAGAGCTCTGTATTCCTGCATTTGGGAGTCCTTAAGCTAAGTTTGGAGCTCTTTCATATAAAAGACATGGTATCCAGCTGGCTAAAAGTAATGAGTTCTTAAATGGGGTCTGGGGACAGCATTTATCTAACTTCTTTATAGCTGAATATAAGGCAGTCTTTACAAGTGTAGTCTGTTGGGGAACTTCATCATATTGTACCCTGAGAAGTTGTCTCCTAAAATTTTCAGTTCTTTCTGCTGCTGAGTCTGGTTTTGTCAGCTGCATGGGAAAGAAACAGCCGGGCAAGAATGCTTACCTCTTACAGCATTCCTCCCCTCCTGCACCGTGGTGGGAGCTCTTGCATGGCTGAACAGCAACTGCTTCTCTCCTCCTTTCTAGAAGCAGACTAGGAAGTAGTACCACTGTGGCCTGCATGAGGAAGGGACGCTAACAGGCTAACCAAGTTACTATTGTTGTTTGTGGACACAGGGGAGGTTGCCAGGAAAGAAGAAGTATTGAATATCTTTCATGAGCACATGTAATTGAAGTCCTGTGTCTGTGTTTACATGTATGGTTGTTATGTTGTTGTTGTTTTGTGGATTTTTTTTTTTTCTTGAAAACTGGCAGTCGTCTTTTAAGAGTCTTACTACAAGGTGTTGGGAAATATCTTGAGCAGTAAGAATTATTTTCCTGAAATAGAGATATGCTTACTTTCAGTGTTTCCCAAAGTACATATAATAAAATGGATGGTAGATTCAGCTTGTGCTGAGAAATACGGAATGACTTTATATTTTCCCTCTAATAAAAGCACATTTCTTGAATCTTGATAGCCAGCCTCTGTGAATAATACCTAAAGGAAAGGAAATTATGAAATATAGTATTATAATGGCAGGTGGGAGTAGAAAACACTTGTCAACTGTTGCTTTAGAAACAGCACTGTCAGTCTGTGAGTTGGCTGAATTTCACCTAAAAGTGAAATTCAGTGTATGCCAAAGCCTTGGAAACTGGAAAGTTTCTTAGCATCTTAATTGTATGTTTTACCAGTGCTTTAATCTGAATTCTTTGTACCGAATTAGATCTTAGTGATGTTAACTGTTATTCAAGGAGAAACACAGAACCCTCACAAGTAGATTCTTGCTTTTTATTTTTAATATTGTTTGAAATGTATGTATGTTTTTAAATTTCTAATGGATGTCTCCTGGCTTGATAGCCTAAATATTTTTAAGTCCTCTGCTACTAGAAAAATGGATCATACTAATTCTTCACAGAAGAAAATACTGACAATGTGAAAAAGCACAAAATGTGTTTAAAAAGAAAACATGGACTTGTTCTCTTTAAAAATTATTTATCTCCCATTTTATTCAGCTACCATTTTAAGGGAGTAATTATAGTTCATTCACTGTGAATGACCATGTGTGGATTTAATTAGGTCTAAATAATTCGGAGAGATGAAGAATATGGTATTTGGCAGATCCTTGCAGGCTGTTATGAGATCTAATTGATGTACAAACTTCAGAACAATTAGATAGTTCTAAGTAGTACAAAGTTTAGAAGAACTTAAGTACCTCAAAGTGCTTTTAAAGTTTGTTGCTAAAATACAGTATAAAAAGTTGCACTTTTTGCATCTCAAGAAGAGATGAGCATGTTGTATACTAGCTTAATTGCTTTTATAAAGTATAGAAACTCTTAAAATACAAAGTTAGTATCTTTTGTGGAATGAATGGAAAGGAGGAAAAATGGTAACTGATGTAGAATTAGTTTCGCTTGTATAATTCTTTGTCCTTTAAAGACAGGCAAAAGGAGTTAATTCCAAGAATCTTTGTGTGGGAAAGTTTACTAAATAAACCTTTTATTTCTGCTTTTAGTCTGCAGATAAGCAGCGAGCCCTGGAAGAAACCAAAGCCTACACAACCCAGTCATTAGCAAGCGTAGCCTATCTGATCAACACTTTGGCCAACAATGTTCTCCAAATGCTGGATATCCAAGCATCCCAACTTCGACGCATGGAATCTTCAATCAACCATATTTCACAAGTGAGACTTTTTTCCTCATTCCCCCCCCTCCCCGTCTTTGTTTTTGAAATTACACAGCAAGTAAAACACTCACCTGACATTTTGTGAATGAGAAAAATCGTCACATTTAAAACAGAAGGAAGCATTTCTTCTCATATTAATTCTGGGAATGGATCACATTATGTGATTGTATATCTGTGTTAGTGTCAGCATTTTACATAGGATAAGAGATTAAATGTATTCTTGGCCAGCTTATTGTTTGGAGAGGGGTCCATTCTGCGTAAGTGAAAAGCACAGAAAAATCACTAATGGAAAAATCAGAATATTATGTTAAGGGACGGATTAAGCTTTCCATCTCCTATTTGGTGACTTAGTATATTTGGTATTTATTGGCTACAGGCACTTAAAGAAATATGAAATGGGTGGTGGAAAACAATACTTGTCATCTTTTTACTTTTTCTATTGCTGTAGTACTGGCATCTGATACCAAAAACAGAGATGACAAAAATAGTTTGCTCCTGGCTTTTCTTAATAAAAGGTACTTTGCAATGACATGAACAGAAGGCAAAATTAATGTTTCAAGTTGTGTATGGCTGCAGAACTCCTGCCATTGTTTGCAGGTTTTTCTGAGCAGCAGTAAATGAAGCTACTATTGTCAGGAATCCATGTCCCATCACCACACTGATGAGAGACTTCTGACTGTGAGAATGAGGTGAGAAGAGATGATAGATTTATTGGTGGTTTATATGCCAATGATGGATTAAGAGAGAAACTAAGAGCGATGATACAGCACTTTCTGTTTTTCTGTTACTGGAGAGCTGGTTGGCATCCTTACTGAATATTTTGTGTCTTATTTGACCAGTACATTTTGGCTGCTAGCATTTCTTGATCTCCATGTGATACTGTCATAAAGAATATTGTGGCATTTAGAAAGATGTTTGAAAGTAAGAGCTGTGTAAGGTATGAAATACACAGATTGAGCCAATCTGTTAACTTGCTGGTGCTGAAGGGGTTGCTAAGCTAATAGAGGTTTGAACTAGCAAAAGTATTGAATAATTTTATGGTCTAAGTTGGCTCACTGAGGTGTCAGATGAATTCCAGAGCTGGTGCGAAGGAAGAGGTGGGGATGATTTTTCCTTCTGGTGGTAGTACTCTATTAGATTGCCTCAGTTACCTCATGCAACTGCATCCTCAAAAATAGGCTGAGAAGTTTGATTTCTTCTGCTACATGCTTCTTGTTAATCCCTGGACAAGTCAATTCTTCCCCCCCCGCCCCAGATAATGTCACAGATTACTCTGTGTGTGTATATCTGTTTGTGTGTGCGCTATATATATGCTGTGTATGTGTGTATGTACCTCTGTGTATGTATATATGTGTGTATGTGCTTGTGTGTGTATGTATATGCTTCTTGACAGACTGGTGACAGCTGACAATTATTTCAACTATTTTGAGAGCCTGAAGCAAAAGACAGTATATGAATAAAGATATTCAGAGTTCATTGGATTTTGCATTTTATAGATGTGGAAAGTTCATTCTGTCACACAGTTTCTGTAATGTAGCTTTTTGGGGAAAGGGCCGTAACATTTTAAGTTGTTTCCTTCTGAGAAGCTAAGATTTATGCAGATTGAGATACCAGGTTAAATTGTCTTTGGCATTTATACATAATGGCTAGTTATTTAAAATGGATCACTAAATTACTAGTGCCCAACACCTATTGAAGATGTATTTGCCAAAATTCATAGGCTGCACTTGAACAACCAAAAAAAGTTTGGGTTGGTTTTGGTTTTTAATATCACTGTAAAATTGAAATTTGAGTTTGGGGGTTTTTTGTTTGGTTTGGGGTTTTTTTGAGTCTGCATCACCCATATGTAGGATGCTCCCCAAATCTTCATGGAAGAAGTGATATCAGAGGAGCAGGCATTATTTGAATTTTGGATATTACATACACCAAGTGTGTTGATCCAAGGAACTTTATTAAGTTGAATTCACTATGTTCAGAAATGGCTTCATCCCGTGACACCAATGTTGTAGATGTTTATATTATCTGTCTTAATTTCAGTGGTTATTTTTCTTTAAAAAATGAAATTATTTTGTCACAGTTTCTGTGTGATAAATAATTTCTTTTGGGGAAATTGGATTATACTTCTCCTGGAACAAGCCTAACCTGCAGAAGACTTCCTTGGACTTTATGTTGGGTGTAATGTTTAGTGGACTGCTTCTAGTATCACTTAAAATGCCTCATGGTATAATACCTCATTGCCAAGTTATGATTTCAGTTAGTGTGATGTGAAATGATGTCAGTAATGTAGAACAGAAAACAGGTTGGTTGTTACCATCTGCTTGCATCATTGCATCAATGCTTTGATCAGTAGGTATTGGTATTTAAGTTTAGAAAACACTAATGCAAATTAAGATAAATGGATGAGTAATCCTGCTTTTAATTCTGGTTTGGAATTCCACATATTCTCCAAAGAAGGGCTCTTAGTAAGAAAACTTTTGAAAAAGTGCTTGTTTTGTCGATTGTAGCTCAAACTGGAAGAGACATGATTAACTTTAGAAGATAAAGTATTCTTGTTCTCTGCTCACTGATAGAATGCCAGTTTATATCACTTTCTGTGTTTGTTTCTAAATGCCAACTTAATCAAAGAGCTGAAAAGGAAGTTGCTAATCATTTGTGGTTTTTCAGATTATATATAGGTTGTGAATTAGGAAATCATTACTATTGAAACTATTTTTATGCAAGTGATTAAATCCTATTGGTTTAAAATTTAGGATTACTTTGATTTGTTCTGAAAGCTGATGAATCTATTCTTATTTGCCTTCTTGAACCTTGTCCAGAACTAGATGATACACACTTTTTCTTATTTGACTGAAAATTTAAATCCTAAATACAGATCATTTGTATAAATATTTATACTTGTTTAAAAAATTGTGTTAAAGTTTTCAAGTTAGCAGACACTGTGAAATGTTGCTAATGTCCAAATTCTTTAAATTAATCTGGCAGATTTCAGATTTTAATATTTGCATGATGAGAAATATTTTTTGTGGTTTAGTTATAGAATACTCTTAGTTAGCAAGGTCATTTTTAAAACTCTGCTGCTATTTATATAAACAAGTATGTTATCATAAAGATGAGTGATAGTGATGAGTTATCTCCAATGGCAATGCATGATGGAGAAATCTGCTTCATCCTCTTACAGAATCTGACTCCTGTGATAGCAACTATGAGAATAGGTGTTGAATAGATTGCAGACTTGAACTTCTCTCTAGTCAGCATGTGTTGCTTAGCTGAAGTGTAGCAACATGTATGAGCTGGTAGGTCTCTGCAGGGAAGTTCACTTGGATCTTACATTGATAAGTCAGTAAAGGCTTGTAACCATTTTCAGTTGTCCTGTTCTTGCAAGTTACAAGAATAGCCAAACTCGTTCAAAAATGGTAATGCAAGTCTAATTTTCCACAGTATATATTACCCATTTATGAAGCAAGTAGTTTTTCAACATTTTTGTATCATTATGACCTCTTCCTTTGTGTATAAATTACACACAACTTGAGTTGAGGCAATTAATGTCACATTTCTAACGTGTCAAAATTAGACAGTTACTCATTTTAAAGTAATAATGTGGATTTTAAGGTAATTTGCAATTAATTTGTTTAAATGCTATCAAAGTAGATTCCAAAAAAATAAAAGCCCAGCAACACCATTAAGCAATGTTTTCTTAGATTTTTTTTTTTTGAAACTGAATTTTAAAAGCCCGGAGTAACAGACTGACAATACATTGATAAATTTAAATTAGAATGTTTTGAGAAGAGGAAGAAGTCAAGGTTTCTGGAGCCTTTTATTTCTGAAATGTCACTATAGTTTAGACTTTCAGAGTGCTGTCATGGTTTAACCCTAGCTGGCAACTAAGCACCACATAGCCATGCACTCACTCACGCCCCCCCGCCCCCCGCAGGCTGTGGGGAGAGAATCAGAAAGGTAGAAGGAAGAAAACTTGTGGGTCAGGATAAAAACAGTGTAAGAATTGTAATATAATAATAATGATGATGATGTAATGAAAAGGAAAATAACAGAGAGAGAGAAATAAAACCCAAGAAAGAGAAGTGACACAAATGAAAACAATTGCTCACCACCAACTGACTGATGCCCAACCAGT
>VXBL01003799.1:736384-781426 GCA_013400195.1 Aramus guarauna
GCCAATCTCCACCCAAGCTTTATATTTCTAGGCATGATGTCATATGGTATGGAATATCCCTTTGGTCACTGGGGTCAACTGTCTCGGTTGTGTCCCTTCCCAAATTCTTGTGCACCTCCAGCCTACTTGCTGGTGGGGTTGTGTGAGAAGCAGAAAAGGCCTTGGCTCTGTGTAAGCACTGCTCAGGAATAACAAAAACATCCCTGTATTATCAACACTGTTTTCAGCACAAATCCAAAACACAGCCCTGTACTAGCTACTATGAAGAAAATTAACACTATCCCAGCCAAAACCAGCACAAGTGCTAACTTACTACTTTGAGAAATTTCACTTACAGGTAGAAGAGAATATTTCTCAAAACTCTGAGTTCAGTGAAGTGTTAAATAGTGTTAACTTTGGAATCCCAGAAATGATTTAATATTTTTTCTATTTTAATCTTTACAGATCTTGAGACTGTTTTTATTGAATTCAATATGGAAACTTGATATTTCAAAATGGCCAGAAAATTCCTAATAGAAAAAAAACCAAAACAGTGGTTTATACTTTTTTCCCATTAAGCTTATCCCTTGCCTTATCGCAGGCATCTTGGAAAGCATATGAAAAGATGATAGTAATAAGCCCAACCTCTTACAAACTGTAATTTAAAAGCTTTTGCCAAAGGTAATAGAGCTATGGGGATAAAAAAAAATGCATAATAATTCTGTCAAGAGTCTGAAATTTCTTGTTAGAAAACAGTGGTTTAAGTTATAGAAGGGCACAGCGTATTCCATCTGCTTTTCCTGACAGACTTCCAAAGCCAGGTGTTTTGTTAGTCCAGCTCTAACCCCAAAAACTCCTCAATAGAAGTTTCTAAACTGCTGAATAAATATTCTGCTAACGTTCTCCTGACTAGTTTAAGGGATTTATGCTAGCACTGGAGGCAATAGTTACCGTTGTGTTGAGGATAAATGTTTTCATTTTCTTTATTAGTAGGTTAATCTTTGTTCCTTTCTCTACTAATCAAATACCTCAATGTTCGTTTCTGCTGTTTTATAAGTGTCGTAAGATCTGATGACTCCAGTAGTCTACTAGCAAGAAAATGAGAAATTTTTGAAAAACCTGTCAGCAAAATGCTTTTCAGTACGATTTTAGGAGTACATACCAGAATTAGGTGCCTTTTATACTCTTAGTCATTCCATAGCTATTCAAGGTAAAAGAGATGTTCTGAATCATCATGCAAGAGAATTCCCATTAGATGAGCTTCAGGTTTTAATTAGGTTTTATGCATTTCCTTGTTTGTTACTGTAGTCGTGCCTCACTGGTCACCAATAGTCCTTAAGGAAACTAGTTGTACTCACAACTCTTAGGAATAATTAAAAAATCATGCTTTTCATTCATGGCAACAAGTTTCCACAGTGCACAGATAACATTGATACAATAACATGTGCATTAAATATCAATACTGACATTGTATTAGTAGATAGTTGCATAAGAAAACACTAAAAGTACATCTTTAAAGTTGCAGAGGTTAAGCAGTTGAAATGCAGAGAAAAGGAAGAAAGCATCTTGCCAAGCTGCCCTAACTACTTTCTTTCCGTTTTGCAGATTGAAATTAAGGCTCTGAGAGTGTGGTGTCCAAAGGCATAAACTAGTTTTGAATGATCGTATTCAGACCCATAAGATTTTGATCTTTCAGTACATTTGAAACATCATATAGCATTTGAGGTGCAGCTGCTGTTGCAGCTGAGGTTGTTGAACGTGCTAGCAAATGGTATCAGGCCTGTGAGACAAAGAACGTACAAGAGTCAGTGTAATGTTTCTGCAGTTCTCTAGTGACATATCCAGATCACAGATGAAGTCTGAGGTAATCGTAGAGATTGAATTCTTCAGTGGTATTAAACATGAGACTTTTCTCCAAGTTGCTGCAATCACATACCATTAGCTGATCAAGAAAGTATGTGCTTTCTAACTCCTCAACAGATGAAGTAAGGATTCTACAGATGATCTCTTTGGTGTGGCTGCTACTTGTTCCAGAACTATTTCTTCCACTATGTTGCAAAAGCAAAGGTCCGGCACAGAGAAGGGATACAAACCTGTGACAGAAGATAAAATATTGAATCTTACCCTGATCCAGAATGGTACACTTTTGGTATTCTGTCCTGGAACATGTTTATGAGCTCTGTTTGCACTGGTGCTTGTACAATCAGTAATATATCATAAGAGCCGTGAAGATCTCATCACTATTGTACTCGGGGATAGTATATAGACCTAGTCATTACAAGGAGCTTCAGGAATTATTTTGGCTAAATTGTTGGAGAGTGGTTTAGTTGTTAAGTAGTCACAGAAATATATGTGTTTCTGTTAAGCTTGTATGAACTGTGAATTTCTGCAGAGTCTATATATTGGCCAAATCTGGGTAGGTTTTTGTGGGGGTGATGGAGGATGTGTCCCAGATAATTTAACTACCCCTATTACATTTCAAATCATTGGTCAATGAACTCAAGCTTTCCAAAGAGAGAGTGCCAACATATTTTGACCTTGAATAATCTATTTTTCTGTAGATTTGTTTTAAGAAATAGCTGTGCAAGCTTTAGTAAGAAACCTTGCAGTTCGAGGCAGGTGGTACTAGAGGTGGCAGAAATGTTCATGACAAAGCTATATTCAGTGCTTGATTTTAGCAAAGTTGCAGGATCTTGAAAATATGTTGCTGGGAAATACTAGGTAATCTTGATAGACAGTAATTTAAGCTTCCATATAATGCCCAAGTATTTGTGGAAATTCTTCTCTGGAAAGACTCTGAAGAAACAATTTCTTGGAAGTGGGGTTTTCTTTGGTTTTCTTTGCTTGTTTGCTTTGTGGTTTTGTTTGCTTGTTTTTTTTAAACTTTTGTAGTTTTAAAGGTTGCGATGATTGCACAAGGTAAAGCAGAGTCCATTTTGCTTGTTTTGCTATCAGTAGCACAAACACAAGGGTAAAACAGTGACCAACCCCACTGCCCCAATCCCTGCCTGCAGAAAAATAAAATATAAAAAAATGTATGTTATGAAAATGAGTTCTCATTTGTACCTGTTCCTTAGTTACTACAGAGCCTGCCTCCTAACTGTGAAAAGTCTTTCTGGTACCATTCATAGTAACTAAAATGGTAACAAGAAATCCTATGAATGTTTAGAAATCCTAATGGTGGTGATTCTGGTTGTTATTACTTTTTTGTTTGTTTGTTTGTTTTTGTTTGTTTTTGTTTTGTTTACCCTGTAGCTAAAATGTTTGTTCACAACTCTGGAAAATTTCCCATAAGAAAAGCTGTTTTGTGAGCAAGGAATTATTTTTGTTTTAAATGATGCAAACAACTCTGTGCACCATAATTTAAGAGATCTTTTTTTTCTTGGAAGGGATAGATAGACTTTTTAGTAACTTTTTCCTAGTGTTGTTACCAAATAAGGTTCAAGTACATGTTTTTAGGCAAAGAATTTTCATCAGGGCTTTGTCTTACACTAGAGATTGTTCTGCGGTGCTCCCTGTAAAATGTGGAGGGAGGGATTTTCAGGGTTAGCCTTAGGCATTCTAAGTGAAGGCACAGAGCTTAACCACTGGCTTCATTGTGGATAAATTAGTACTTAACACCTTCTAAAATCTAATCATTGCTTTGGGAGGAGTGATTTGTAATGACTAAAATACCTTGTCCATTATCTGAGTGAAATCTTATTCTATCATATGACTACCAGCCCCAGTTTTGCAAACTGTTTTACAGTGTAAGAAAACCAGCTTATGGTTTATTTTTCAGGTCATAAAAGATAAGGTTTGGTTTGTCCTTATGCTTTATCTAGTTGGAGACTATATCAAAGATGAACTTGGAGACCAATTGTAAAATTACAGAGGATAATTGAAAGAATCATATAAAACAGTGTCAATAAGTTAATGGGAACTACTAAGAATGGAAAGGAGAAGGAATTTTGCTGAACTGTACAGAATGAGAGTAACAGAAAACCCAAAGAACCTGTGGCTATTAGTGTGGGTTTAGAGGTGACAAGTTCAACAGTGAATTGAACAAAGATATGTAAGCAAGTATATGTAGTGATATGTTTAGCACAGTATACAGAGATCTTTGAAACGTTAGAACTGATTAATTTTTTTTTATACTGACTCTGTATTCAAATGCATACCACTGTTAGTAAATACACTGCGTCTTTTGTAGACGGTGGACATTCACAAAGAGAAAGTTGCTAGAAGAGAAATTGGTATCTTGACTACAAACAAAAACACCTCAAGAACTCACAAAATCATTGCACCAGCTAACTTGGAGCGACCAGTTCGCTACATCAGGAAACCTATTGATTATACAATTCTAGATGATATTGGACATGGAGTGAAGGTAGGTGATATTGTTAAAACAGACAAACTGCAAATACATTGTCTTTGTATATTTTCAAAATAACCTGATGCTTTTCGTGGTAATATACCAGTTTCTCCTTGCCTGGCCAGTGTGTTTATAAACGTAAGAGGAGTCCCATCCAATTTGCAGTTGCCCCTTCCTGTTTCCTTGCCCCAGTGTTTCTAAACCTTGCAAACCCACCAAATCTTATTTCTGAGGGTATTTGGGACTATGGGTCTCATCTTTTAAAATGCCTCTGAATACCTACTCGTGTGATGATGCTGTTATTGTTGGAATCAGTTGCCAGGGAAATACCTGTGGACTGAAAGGCTAATCACCATCATTTTCCTGTCTGAACTAGCACCACGAAGTATGATCCAGCTGTAATTGCCACTGGTTTACTTTGAAGCTCACCTGAAGAAAGGGTTTGCATAAGAAGTAATATGTGCTCCCTTTTATTCTTTCTGTCAGAAACAGTTATACCCATACCCTGTCATGTGCTTTGTTGAAGTGAGCTCACTACAACTTTTGTGACATATGGGGTTTCAGAATGGGAATGTTGCTGCCAGGTTTGAAGCCAGCTGGCTCTCCCTTTTAAGAGTAGGAAAAAAGGAGGAATTTCAGGGCAAAGATCAGACTGAGACACAACTGGTGGCTGTTGTATACAAATGTTAGCTCAGTGTATACCACAGCAGTAATATCATGTGTGAGATTAGATGTGCATTTTTTAAAAGCATATCCTGAATGTAAACAGTCTTAGCAGGTGTGAGCTCATTGTTAACTTACACTGCCAGGAAAACAAATGTGGAAATGAGAACACTGACAGTGTTAAAGTTCCAGGAGAAGAAAGGTAAATAACACAAAGCGGTGTCTTTTTTACATGACAAACTAACAAATTTGTAAACCTACTAAGTAGCAGTAAGGTAAGATGTTTCTTCCAGTCAAAGTACACCAGAATTTCTTTTGCTTGACACCTAAGTGCATTAGGTTATCTATGTTGTTCAATTTGAACTATTTGGATAGTTGTTTAAATGGCAATAGGTTGTTTAACCAAACTCTTAAAATTCAAATTTTGAACAGTGCTATTAAAATATCTTTCCCAAGCAATTTTACTTAGCGTTAACAAAAAGTCTTTTTTCCCCCATCTCTTACCAAAGAGTCAACCTCAGTTTGTAACCCAGATTTAAAAAAGATAAGTGACTCTTTAAGCTTCATTTGGAAAACCAAACCAAAGGAAAAAAACCAAACCAGCATTAATAGCTACAGTTTTGACCAGGAAATTATTATCAGTCGTGTTAAAATCCACTGCCAATTATAAATTTTGAATTTATGCAGGTCAGCAGAACTCCTTCTGGATATGGATGGAGCATATTAACCTGTAGGATTACTGTGGCTAATATTTTAATGATCACTTTTGTTTTAATGAGATTATTTTAGAACTCATTAAAGAATAGTTTTTAATTGCTCTGCAGCACAATCTTATTTAGCACTGGCTCTAAACCATTATAATTGGTATCCCACTTACCTCAATGTAGCAGAATCATACTCGCTGTGATGCAATGAATTACGTTCTTCTGAAAGAACATAGTTCATCAAATGGATGATGACTCAAATATGTATTTGCATCCATTTGTTATACTCGTGATATGCTTGAAACATCTTACAAATTATATTTACAATGCACTGTATTTATTTAGAAAATGAAAAAGTATTGTGTACGTGTGGAACAATAAGCCAATAACTTAACATCATGCTATCCTTAACGTTAAGATCCATAGATCTGTTCCAATCAGGTTTATTTTGTGTTCAGCACAGGAGAAAGAACCACTGTCTTGGTTATGGGGAGAAAGCGGACAGTTGTGCTTATGAACCTGTTATTTTTGTTCTGCTTGAGTAATTAAATACAGATTAGTTTACTAGATTTCTGGCTGGAGAACAAAGAGGAAAAAAAGAAAATGGGTATGAGCTTTAAATTTTCCTATTTATAGCTCCTTATTGCTTGAGCTGTGGCATTTTTCCCCTCAAATGAGCATTCAGAAGGCGTTATTGGATAAATAGCATTAAAGTTCCAGTTAGCATCAGGGTGCCTCAGTCTGCATTCTTTGTCCTTTTTCTGCTAGAGAGTATTTGGACAAGAATTATGCATTGTCAGGACAATCAGAGAGCTAATGCAACAAGCATTCATTCCAACCCCCGAGGAAGATGGCAAACTGGAGAGTAATACAGGAGAAAAAGGGAGCATCCTTAGCCAAGAAATCCAGTGTGCCATGTTAAGAGTAGTATAGGCACTTGAGCACCTGTTCCTTCCATTCAGAAATTCAAAACATCAGTGGATACCATCTTGAGAAAAAAGTGCTCTACAAAATGGTTTCTTAATAGGTGAGAGAGAATTTAAGTGCCACTGGCTCAGTCCAAGTCCTCACTCATCTTCCCTCTCTGAGGCTACAATGCTGCAGAAGTCTAAAGAACCTTTTGTCTAAAAGAGACTTGCTTTTAGTTTTTTCAAATGTTTCCTGAGTTACAAAGTCTTCCTATCTGTTCTTCCCTCCGAAGAGTTCTTTAGTCAAGAGGATTAAAAAAAAAATAAAGTTCGATCCATTCAAAGTGGTATGTATTAAGACACTGTAATTATCAGGCAGTGCTGCTGAGCAAAAGGTCTCAGCTCATTGATACGTTTAGATTAGCTGAACTTAAAACAGATCAGACGATACTGAAACAGAAGGACTAGTATTTTAAAAAAAATACTATGGAGAAAGAAGATACATGGTATCATGCCAGTAAGATGTAGGTCTTGATATCAAAAAGCTAGCACTTAGGCTTTAAAATAAGATTTTGTTCTTGGTTGATGTTTTAATATATAGTTTCAAAAATACTATATGTGGTGCAGTATTCGTATAGAGTGCTGTACGTCTTACAAGATGTAATGATTTGCTGTTGATCTTTGTTCAAAAGGTATCTCATGGCATCAGGTTAAGAGTTGACTAACAACATTGTCTAGAAAAGAATATGTATTCTAGAGGCTTCTGTTTCAGCTAGTTGTAAATGTGCTAATGCATGTAACAATTTAAATGAGCTCAAGGTATTGAAAAGGCTATTCTTTGACAGCTCAGATAAATTAATCTTTGAAGTTAATCCATCTAGACAGCATGATCCATTCTGAAAGAAGCTGACTTTTTGTTAGCACTATAAGAACTTGAATAAACAGTGTACAAGCATTAATTTTAAGGTGGTAATCTAAAGGCTTTGTGGTCAATGTATATTAAAAATTTCAGCTTGAAAATCTTTTGTTCATGACACATTCTGCTTTAACCACTCTTTCTATGATCTACTGATACATTATTTTGTTAATGCTGAATGCTTAACTTTTTTCTTTCTTTTTCCTTTCTCTTCATATCCTGAAGTTCCAACTAACCTTTCAATGCTTTTTTTCCTTACCTCTTTTATTTGCTCCATTTATGCATTAAGTGGTTGCTTAGATTTAAGGTAAGAAACCCCAGGGCTGGATTTCCATTCTTACTCTTCTGAGACTATTACACACGGGGAGATGATTAACATGAATATTACTGATTGTTTAAAACAACACCCGCTCTCCCTCCTGTGTATCATACCTTCTGTTGAATGATTTCATTGCAGATAAACATTTTGTGATATAAATTGATGCATTTATGTAAGGAACAGTTCAGTTTAAAAGCCTTGTGGCAAAATATTGACTGCCTCAGCATATTTACAGATTATTTACAAGGGAGGAATGTTCTGCTAACATTGCATAGAGAAAAAGATACAGTGAATAGATAGCGGCTGAATATGAGCCTCCCCTTGTGTAATATTCTTTTTATCCTATATACGGTGTAAGTTATGATTTGATTGGGATTAATGTTTCACTGTGAGATTGCTCAGATAATGGCCTCCAAAGGTGTGTAATAAATTCAAATCTGTATATTATTTTTTAAAGTTGCAGTATCCCTATTTTTTTCAGAAACTGCTATTTCATTACCGAGAGGCATTCATGTGGAAATTTTCACAAGTTTGATAGTTGTGTAAACTATTTAATAACCCTTAAACAACAAGCTAAGTGATTATGTAGTTGAATATTAAATGAATAGTGCATTAAAGACCTCAGACTGAAGTATGTCAAATTCTCAAGGATCTTAAAGAGGTTTAAATGTTAGTAGCCTTAGTGGCTGCAGAAGTAGCAATAAAAAGCAAATCATTTAGACAAGTAGTTAAATGAAGTTACAGGAATCTGTGTTGGAGTTCATAGCACATTAATTGATAGGCTGTAGCCTTTATTGAATATTGTGATCTACTCCTCCTCCTGAAGGGCAACTGGTTTGGGGAAAGAGGGAATGAAAGTTTTTTAGTAGCAGCTACCAGAGAACATAGAATACTGAGATGTAGTATGAGTATATTAATTAAATAAAGTTCCAAGTTGATGTGAAATATTTTTCATGGCTAAGTATTTTGCATGATTGGAAAAAGCTAAAAGAAAATCCTGCACATTCCTGAAAATAATGCCTGTAAAACCAGGTATTGCTGTAGATATCCCAATGATGTCCCTATGGAATTGGCCAGATGATGCTTTTAGTAAGGTATTTAAGTGTATGCAGCACATCTGATCGCAATGGAAAATGTTTAATAAATGAGAGATTTCTTGCATGCCACTTGAAATTTACTTTTACACATGTGTGTGTGAGGTACAGTATTTCAAGTCATATAGTGTTTAAATGCTTTTTATTTGCGAATTGCAAAGTATAGCTCCTTCCTGGTTCTTTCTGTCTATCCATACAAAATGGATACTTCTATGCTGAATATGCCTTATTCTGGGCACAGTTCATACTGGAGGATGGTTTTCTCAGTGATCTTAAAAAAATTTGCAAACTCAGTTTTCTTTCTTGTTCTCTGCAGTTGCAGTTATAAACAAGTAATGACCGCCCTATAAAAAAAAAAAAAATTACAAATTGTTTAATCATAGATTATATGTGAACTGCCATATCTCTGCATCATCTGCTGTGTTGATAAGAAACTCTTCAGCTTTTCAGAGAAAATTATTTTTTTCTATTTATAGGTTTGGAATGAAAATAACTTTTTGTTTTGTTTTTGTTTTCTTGTAGCAATGCCAGTTAAAATATTGCTTTATTTTTAATAACGTGAACCTGATCAGAAATTTGATTTGGGAAATCACAATAGGTCAATCAACTTCCCATTACCAGAACATAAGAGTTTAAAAATAAAGAAAAGGCAAAAAGCAGCGCAGCACCTCTCAGTGGACATAAGTTATTCTTTAAGTCTCACTATAGTCACTGTGCATCAGCCTGAAAGGAGAAAACTAGAAGATAGGCTACTAAGCCTAGATACATGTGAATAATTTTACTTCACTTAAGAGAGATTGGATATGAAGTGTTCAGTGTGCATTTATTTTTCGTGGCTGCAAAGAAACCTTAGTCTTAGCTAGCAGTTACAATATTAAACTGACTGTAGCAGGGCTAACTTTGCTTGTGTCTGGATAGCATAAATTTAAATTTTAAGCAGACTTTGAAGAACATTACAAGTCAAAGGAGTATCTGTAGCATCTTCTGTCAGCAAATCAATTGAAAATGACATTGTTTAAGCCTTTTTATATTTACCAAACTTGGTTCTTCTATTACTTTTCATAGGTGTATGTGGTAAAAACAAGTAAACTCACTTGCTGAAACTTCTACTTGTGGTTGTTTGCCAAGACAGGGTTGAAATTTAGACATTTCACTTCCATATCAACTGGTTAATCAAATAACAACATATGGATTAATTAGACATGCAAAGTAAGTATTCGAGTGGCTGAGCACAGCCTGAAAAGGAATTCACTTTGAGGTAGCGGATGATGGGCCAAAAATCTGTTTATCCTCTTGTAGTGTTTACAAGATGAAGCAAGGCGTGAATTCAGCCTTAGGTTGTTTTTGCTGGAGTCAGGTATAAAATTGCTCAAGAAGGTTGGGCAGCTGCTTGAAGTTGCTGAATAGAATCCATGGTACATCACTGATGGGACACTTTTTCTTATTAGATTTTGGTCAAAAAAATGATTCTTTTGACATCCTGAAAGTTCTAGAAAATCTGATGTGACCATAAAGCACTACTTAAAAATTTCTGGGCCGAGTCCAACTTTGGCTTTAGGAAGTGGCTCTCCCTGATACTTGATTGTGTGGAATATCTGGTATTCAGGATTTTTTGGGGGAAAAAAAACCCAACAAACCACACTTTGTTTTGGTAATTGAACTGACAATGAGATGTTCTTCAGAAGATAAAAAAGGTGGATTGAAGTCTTTGTTGCAGGTAAGTGTCTTACAGGCGTGTAAATACACAGTGCATTGGTGCAAATAGTTTTTGCGTGTCTGATGACCAGCTCTTATATCTGAGCAACTGTGTGTTTTTGCACTTCTTGCTCTGTGAATTTTTTGCTCATGAAAACATTCCCAAGAATTGAGTTAAATGAACTGCAGGATTTCTCAGTTTTTACCAGTTTATTTCACTACAAATGTTTTATACAGTGGAGTGCTAAAGAAGTTCAATCTGTTAAATGTTTATTAAAATTTAACTATGAAGGAAACTCAGTCATATGTAGGACCATAAGAAGGTGATTTAATCACTGGGATGTGTGAAAAACTAGTTGCCAAAAATAGAATTTGGACAAATAAGTCTTAATTATTCTCTAAGTGCTCTAGTCAGTCCCGTATCATGTCTTGAAGTCATCAGATGTTACCTTTCTAAAACTGACACTGTAGCTCAATATAGAAAATATTGGATGAAATACTATTGTACCCTTTTTAAACAGAATGGTCCATAGGTGGTCCATTTCTTTACAGTGCATTTTATGACTGTTACTATGGAGCTGGATCTCAGACCATCCTCCAGGATGTCTTTGTTACTTACCAAGGATCTGCTTATTTTACGTTGTTTATGCAGTTTCTTCTTCACCAAAACTTGAAATTCCAGCTCCAGTGCTGACAGTTACAGCTTTGGTAGAAGACATTTTCTTCTGTAGTGCAGGTGCTTGCTAATTCATGTATAAAAAGCTTCTGCAAGGTATCTAATGGAAAGGAAAAAAAAAAAAAAAAGCTTATCCAAGATCTCCCTAGGATTATTTGGTGTTCCTCCATGTAATTTCAGTTGGTAATATTTTCTACTTTTTTGCTTCTGTGGGAAGAGGCAAAAAAAGAATGGGAAAAATACCTGCATGCATTCTGCATAGACCCTGTGCACTACTTGTCTGTTCACAGGGTTATTGCCCTGCTTTTAGAACAGTCAGCTGTTTGGGGTTTTTTTCCTGAGCTTTGTGCTCAAATCATTACTGCCTCTCTTAATTTTTTTCTTTTTTTTTAGCACAGTGGTTAGCTGTTTTGGCAGTTGTGAGCAAAGGCAGAGATACTCCTTTGTGTTTCTGGTTGCAGGCTCTGTTTTGCCACACAGTTTCCTGAAAGAATTTGCAAACCTACCACAGATCCGCAGGGTCCTGCAGTCTGCAGTCAAACAAACTATGGAGAGATGCATTCCTCTTTCACCTTCTAATTAAACCGGTTACATCTGGATAGTTCCAGCTGTGCGGAGTTAGCGGAAATGTTGTCAGGAAAAGTGCAACTTCTGGCAAATTCCAACTTACTCCAGAAAATGTTTTTTTTTAAACTTGACAGCAAATACCAATGTGACCTTGAGTTCTAGTGGTTGCTTCAGATTTTAGAAGTTTGTAAGAGGAGGGATGTGTGCATATGAGGATTTGTGTATGGAAGCTATATTTACAACCAGATGCGCAAAATGGAAAAGGCAATAAAGTTTTGCAAGAGAGGGGCATTAATAGCTTTACTCCCCCCCGCCCTCTCGATGTCATCAAAGAAGGGGATCGTTGGAAACATTACAATGTTTGTATCTCAACTAAGTTGCATCTTGTATAGTTGTAAAATTCCCTTTTTCCCTTTTTCCCTGATCTTATTTCCACAGATCTGTCTATTTTTATCAGAACTGTTAGAATAATTTTGTATTCTTCATTTCTCTTCTGTGATTATTTGGCCATAAGTCAAAGGGGAAGTTACTCAGAGTTTTTTAACTTAGAGTAGCTGATCTGAAAGCTATCAATCCTGTCAGATTTTAAGATAGCCATGTAAACTTTAATTCCTTGCTCTTCCAACATTTTGATTTCAGGGTTGAAAAGTCATTTCAATAAGCCTGAAACTAAGCTTACTGTCAGTGCATTTCCCCGTCTTTCAGTTTAGCCCTTCTTAAGGATGGCTTCTTTCTGTCTGAAGTTTCACGGCTGAAGAAGGATCACTTTTTCTTTGGCCAGATTTTCTAAAGCTTTCTTCCCATCCTATGTCAAGGATATGTTTATTTGCAGTGTTAATGGAAGTAAGTAGCAGTGACTGGAGTTCTGGATTAGTCAGGCAAGTATTACTGACTACCATGTGATGTTCTGCATCCTCCACCTCTACTGTTCTTTCTTTTCATGTAGCTTTAGCCCAGTGGAAGCCTAAAACTTCATTTTTGTCTGTGCAATGGTTGCATACAAGTAATAAGATTGTTTATGGTTAAAGGTATGGAATTTTATATTAACTGTAAAGTGATAGCTAGTGGTTACATCATCTGGTCAGAAACAGTAGTGCAGCCAGCTAGAACACCTAAATGGTTTATTCAGGGGCACACAGATTGGTCTAAGTTTGCTGTCATCTAAAGACATCCAAAACCCCTGCTCCACTAGGCTTAATGGGCTGTTTGAAATACAGCAAGGCACAATGCAGGGAATGCTTAATTAAGGTGGTTTTTGTGTGTGTTTGTGGGGTTTTTTTGACAACTCAGGTAGGTAGGTGGGTGAAACAGGCATCTTTAATGAAAGAGGAAATACAGGAAGTGCTGCAACTTTAAAAAAATGACAGATTTTGTGCTATTTCTTAATGTTCCGTGTATAGAATAAAATATACTTCATTTTACACTTTCCCTCTTCCCTTCAAGTAGTTGTAGTTCAGTGCTTACCTCATCCCTCACTTGAATTAACTAGATTTCTTGTTGCTTAGAGTTGGCTTAAAGGACTTTATAATGCTATGCAAATCAATTTTGTCTTAAATTGACATCACAAAGTACACTTGCACAACTAATTTTTGAATGTGACAATAAAACCCCTTCCAACACTTGGTTTTCTTTTCCTCCCAGCAGACTGAAAATGTGACAGCAGTGGGATTATTTAGAGCCAAGGTATCAAGTTGCAGTGGATTAGAATATCAAATATATTACTCTTTACACTGTTCTCAATATTTATCAGTTCACAAATCTAAACATTGCCAGGGGTTTAAATGAGTTGTTATAGCCACATTTTAAAGGAGTAACTTGCCTTTAATGATGTTTGCAATTACTCTTAATCCCTTTTTTAGATGGGAGGTGGGGGCAATAGGCAAGACTTGAGTTTTGGAAATAAGAAACAGCGTGAAATAGAGCATGACAGGAACAACAGAAGAAGGGATGTAAGCATACTTACATGCCTAAGCAATAGTTTGAGCATTCATAAATCAAAGCTGTTTAGCAGAGACTTGTAAGAAGACCATGTACTGATTCCAGTATGGATGCGTGCTTTCAGAGAATGATGCTTGGCTCCCAGCATACAGATAAAGCAAAATGCCTACGTTGGTAACAATTGTTTATGATTCCTAGATTGATCAATCAGTCAGGAATGCAGATGAGGTTTTTTAAAGAAGTTAAGAGTCAATTCTTTTATATAAAAAGTTACCTCATTAGTATTTTAACCTGAAAGAGGGGGAGGGGACAACTACAATTACATCACATCACTGCTAAATATTTTTCTCCCCATCCATTTATTTATGAATTCTTAGAGATCAAATTGCTACAGACTGGGGGGGAGAAGTCTTTCTATTTTTTCCATATAGCTTTCTCTCTCTGATTTCATATACATTAATAATGTTTACAATGAATATTATCTTAAAATTTTTTATATTGTACTGTGAAAACATTAAAACATTAATGGAACATATTTGGAGATTACTTTTGACTTCTCCATATTTGTATGAATTACATAAAATTGTGGCCTATTAGATAAACTGTAGTGTTTTTAAAAGAGCATTCAAAAATATTTTTTCAAATTTACCATTCAGTAGTGCAGCCTGAAATACCTGCCTTAATCTCAAAAGATGAGTGGGAGTTTTAGCCAAGTTAGATGCAGTCTCTTTATTGTCAGTGATGTAACGTTTATGTGATAGCTGAAAGGCAAATTGACTTTTTGCATATACAATTTTAAAAAACCCTATGTAACAAAGAGTCCTTTGAGCACAACTCTTGACTTCTAGCAGAGTGGAAATTGCATATAAAATGCATGGCCTCTCAATTTTTTTGTTTGTTTTAACCTTCCCCTACTTAGAGTTAATTGCTAAAGGCATCTCAATGTCTCTCCCAGTAGAAGCTGAGCTTAGTGAAGGCTGTTTTTCTCCCCATTCTTTCATGCAGGTCAGCACACAGAATATGAAGATGGGTGGGCTGCCTCGTACGACACCACCCACCCAGAAGCCTCCAAGTCCACCAATGTCAGGAAAAGGAACTATTGGGTAAGTGCAGTTACCAAACGTGTAAACGGCTTTGGTGAACAGAAGGGAAGATTCTTTCTCTTTTTGTTGTGTGTGTGGTTTTGGTTTTGTTTTGTGTTTGTTTTAACCATTCACGAAGGTCAAGAGGTGTCATATTGGTATTCCTTTATGCAGATCCTGTCTTAGCATGTTTCTGCTAGAAGACAGTGGGCACCATCAGCCTTTCCCAACAGGAACCTTTTTATCATTGCAGAACACTTACAGCTGCATGTTTTAGAGTAAAAAGTCATTAACTGTGTGGCTTTGACAGGTGATGCTAAACAACTGGACAATTAGTATGTGGCATTGTTCATTAATTATGTGTGATAAAGGTACTTCCCTGTTAAGTCTATGAACTCGACTTTGACCTTAGGAAAATGTGTTGTAGCTGGCATGAATGCTTTTTGTTGGTATGTGATTATGTGTGTACATAGAGACTGTGGTCCTTTATTTTAAAACAAGATATGGATTACTTTTAAAATGAGAATGGGATGTGCAACACAGTGTTTATTAATAGGAAGACTGAAGTACATGAAGAACCTTGTGAATTTTTTTTTCTCATCTTATGAAGTAGATACTGCAAACTGATAGAAAAACTTTTTTTTTTTAGCTCTCATTACTGATTAGTAAGTAGCTATCTTTTAAAGAATGAAAAATCTTTGGATTTATCTGTATTATCTTAATTTGCTTCTGAAATACGCTTGTACTTGTGTAGGCGTCACTCTCCCTATCGTACGTTGGAGCCAGTACGTCCTCCAGTGGTACCAAATGACTACGTGCCTAGCCCAACCCGCAATATGGCTCCCTCACAACAGAGCCCTGTTAGAACAGCTTCTGTGAATCAGAGGAATCGCACATACAGGTATTCAGTGTAGTCCTGTACAAAATGTGGTTAGTATTGTATAAGCATATGGACAAAAAATGCTACGATAAATATCAAATCCATCTGCACCTCTACAGTGGAGCTTGCTAATTCATGATATGGACTGGGAACATCATTTGACATGACGAGAATGCACTCTAATAAAACCAGAATAGTGAATCATTAAGATTGTTCATTTAATACCTTAGTCACCTTAATTTTAGTGCTATCAGTTACAGTACTTAATGAATTACTAAAATTGTGAAGTCTTTCAAGTAGGTAGATCATGCTATTATTTTATGAAATACTTACAAAACTGGGAAAAGACTTAGTAGACAACTTGCCTTCTACATGTTGAAGGACTGCATAGTATGCTTACAGTTCACATTTTTGTTTGAACTGTCTTTGATGTTTATAAGTTGAGTAGCTGAAAAAGAGCATTGTACTTTGAGGATGCTGATAACTTCAAACACAGAATAAAGCTGGCCTGTATGACCAAAGGTTCTGCAGAAGGCTAGCTTTTTCTCTAGGATAATAAGAGTTTTATGATGTGACAGATGTAAATACTTCCCTTGACATCTTTACTTTTTAAACATCGTAAGTACTTGAGGATGGCTGAACAGATGGACTTAAAATACAAGAAAATCTGACTTTACTATCTTACAGTCTCCAGATTTTAGTAGTCTCATGAAAGCATATAAATCAGAGTCTAAACAGTATGCATGTTCTATAAGTTATAGGAAAAAGGTCTGTATTTGCTCAGTAGGGGTTTAACAATATTGAAATGACATGCTTTGGAACAAGGTTCTGAAAATTGTTTCATTTTTGGGCAAGTTCACTAAGACTAGCTGAAAAAACTGTTCTTTTGTAGTCAAAGTGAAGAGTTTTAGGAAAACAAAGCTTCTTACAGATTTATATCATCCTTATTTCTCTTTTCTTGTTCCCTGTTACTTCTCTGAATTAGTAAGGTGCTCTATGAGGGATCTTATGTTTCAGCATGCACAGCAACATATTCATACCCTGGGTTATTTTGGTTTCTTACAGCAGCAGTGGGAGTAGTGGAGGAAGCCATCCAAGTAGTCGGAGCAGCAGTCGAGAGAACAGTGGAAGTGGAAGTGTGGGTGTTCCTATTGCTGTTCCCACACCATCTCCTCCCAGTGTCTATCCAGGTAAATGGAAACGTGCTGTTCCTCTTTCTGACTCGGCATTAACCTTTAGCATTTGCAAGTCTTCTAAGCCCCAACAGAAGTCTTGAAGTTCATTACCTAGAAACATACAAGCCTTGCAAATTGCTTGCTATTGATAATATGAGTTTGAAGCAAGTAGTATCTTTTCTGGGAGTGTCTGATGTGCTCTAATGCTTTATATATCAATCTGTTTATCAGAATTTTTTTCCTGGCTGCCTGCATGTGGCTAGCTGGGACACAACACCTTTTTCAGTGGGCTGGGGGGAAACTTCTCCTTTGTCCTTTTAAGCAAATTAGTGTTTTCTCATCATTGGCTGTTCATGCAGATACATTGAAGTGTGGTTTTAGAAAATTAGAGGAAATGAGAGGCAGGCACAGAGTAAATATTTAGTGCATTAATGCAAGCCTGATTTATCACAAAAAGACACTTGTTCAATGTAATTGCCTCAGTCTTTTCAGAAATAGGAAGTGATATTAGTACTCCTTTTTCCTTTGTTTAGCCCTTTCAGTGAAGAAGAGTGCACAGTGTTGGCTTGCAGTGTGATCTGAAATACATGATACTTCTGAACCAAAGAACAGGAAATTTTTGGCTTCCCTCTTCTCTGTATTTTTTAATTCATACAAAAGCTAAAGGCAGCCGTGTTACAGATTGAAGTGTAAATAACAAAGTGTAAAGACATCTTTCAAAAGTAATGGCTTTCAGTGAAAAGTTCTGGGTTGTTCCCTTCAGACCTGGAAAGAAGTGGATTTGCTTGACCCTCATTTACTGCCTACATAGGAATGAACCTTTCTTTAACAGCTCCATTTTTCTCTCATCTCCTCGTGCATCCTAAAATACTATGCATCTAATAAATAGCTAACTCTGAATAGTCAAAGGCTTTCTCTAATCCTTGCTAACATATCTCCTTATTAACTCCACCTCTTCCTCCTCTCTTCACTCAGCCCCCGCTGGCTCGGCTGGCACTTCTCCCCTTCCTGCTACCTCTGCTCCTGCCCCCACTCCTCCTGTTCCTGCCCCTTCCTCCGCTGCCCCAGATGCTGCTGCTGCTGCTGCAGGAGCTCAGCCCCTTGCTGATGGCTTCACCTCTCCAACTCCCCCTGCTGTTTCTTCCACACCCTCTACAGGTGAGTGTCTGCTCCAGCTGGTGGGCAGATGAACCCAGATGTGATCACAATCCAAGGCTTTTCAAAGTTACCTCAGAGCTAGTGATTTTTTTTTTTTTTTTTTTTAAATATATCTAGAAAATATTTACTAATACCCAACTGTAAGGTAATGGTTATAGTAGACAATTCAAGGTGTGCTAGTTTTATAAATAGCAATCATGTAATTTTATTATTATTTTTACATTTATATAATTATTTATTACATTATCATTTTATTGCCATTTTGGGTACTGAGAATCTCATAGAATAATTATGTTTGGGGGTACCAGCAATGTTAGTTCTGGGTCTGATTATTCTTTTTCAGTAATGGAATAAAAAAAAAAGTGCATCTAGCAAAGTATAATTTATATGACTTGCCTCTTCAATGCTTTCAAATGACAAGTCTCCTTTTAATGAACTGATATAAAGGGCAATATTTTGTGTTCAATGTCAGGTAAAATACAAGGTTTTTTTAATGCAGAATAGTACTAAAGCATTTTGTTTTAATAGATGGTACTTATGGTGTATATTGCAACTTGCTTTTTTTTAATGCTTATGAAATTACCCTACACTTTTCATTTTCTCATATGCTGAAGTTGCAGCGTACAGTACTTACTAACCATAACACTGTTCTGTATCAGCTTTTGATGAAGAGTTACAGCTGTATTGTAAAGATCTCCTTTACACAACCAAATTCGTATAGCTACCTACATTACTTCACGTTACAGGCTGATCACAATGGTGTGAATGGTTTGTGTGTTCATTAGTGTTGGTCTCTCTTAGTATGAATTTTACCAGGTGCCAGAAGCATTCTTGAAATTGTATTTAAGGTGTAGTGGCTCATACAAAATTAGAAAATATTTAACGCTAGTATCCATAACTATGACTAGAAGCTTCTGAACTGTGAAGAATATTGGTATCAGAAGATGATCCTGATTGTCTAAACATCTTTCACGTTTAGAAGATGAGCTGTGTAATATGGGGCCTCAATCAGTTTGCCATTTTTGATGCGCTGTCAGTATCTCAGTTATTAAGCCATATTGCTTCTGTATTTTTGACAAGTCAAAATCAAGCAGCGATTAATATTTTAATGGCTATAAATTCACATTCACAATTCCATATGAGAAATTTCAGGTTACTTACTGTTTTTAAGATCTTTTGTTTCCCTGTGCTATTAGTGAGGTTGCTTGCATGGCTTCTCTGACATAACGTATTTGAAGAGACTGGATACTTTATGAGATTGCAGGTTTTGGTCCTTAAGGATCTCTTACCCCTGTTTCTTCTCTCCCCCCTTCTCTCCAATCACTGCCAATTTCTACCAGTGTATTAAATAACAGGGAGACAGGCACATTGGAAAGATGTGTTAGGAAAAATGTGAAGAAGCCTCTATACTAGGTGGATGCTTCTTAACTGTTGTTCTTCCTAATCTATAAAAAGTCCATTTTTTGAGATGTACGTATCTGTATAAAGCCGGAGGAATGTGAATCTCTACTTCAAGCATTTGCTCTTAGAAGCAAGTAACAGAACAAGCAACTTGCTTTTTATTTACTGACCTAGTGCGAAGTATTGCAAAGCAATCAAAACACAGTGGATAACAATGCAGGCTTTTAAAAATTGCATTAGTTGTGTTTCACTTTTTGCTTCCCTACACACGTCTCCTCAACAACAGTGACCATCCCTTCTTCCCTTGTTTTCTTGCAAACTCTGAAATTTACTTCTAGCACAAATGATGGAGGCAGAATAGTTAGGGAGGGTAATAACCCATATGGGTATAATAAATCCTGTTTACTGTTATTTACAGTATATAAGCCAGAGAATTCTATGTGAACACAGAAGATAGCTTAATGGTTTTGCTTTGTTTATTGCTTGCTTAGATTTAGGATCAATTATTTTGATACAGGAAGTGATTAAAATGGAGAGCAAGTTTTTAAGGAGTCATTGCAATTGGCAGCTGCCTGAAAGAGGGTCTTTGAGTATGATTTCATTTATTCCATCCTTCAAGCAGTTTCTAAGATTCTCTTCTCCCCAGATGATTCTCTGCATATTTCTTGAACAGCACGAAGATAGTTAGTATTGTGTTTTTCAGCTGTAGAAGGTAACAGCTTTGAATCTTGGAAATGGCATACAGTTAGTTTGTACATGTATGTTGCTTAATGGCTGGACTCTGAGGTGTTACTTTTTTGCAGATTTATAGATAGCTAAATTTGCAAGAAGTTGTAAGAATACCTTATATAAAAAGGATAACTGGGAATTATTGTCTTTGATTTTGAAACCCTGTAGCTTAGACACCTTTGTATTTTCATACTGGCTTTTGTGAGCACTGCTGAGCACAGGCAGTTGGGAGAGTTTTGGTGTTGCTTTTGAGACATCCAGTGTCCTGCCAGATTGGGAGCTGAACTGGCTGACTGCTCCTAGGCTGCACACTGTCTTTAAAAAAAACCAAAAACCTTTCCGAGCCTTTGAATCTTTTCAGATATAAAAAAGGCAGGCATTGTTCTTCTCTTTGCTAAGACATTTCTCTCTCTCACCTAGGTCACCCAGTTCAGTTCTACAGCATGAACAGGCCGGCATCTCGACACACGCCCCCAACAATAGGGGGATCTTTGCCATATCGGCGTCCTCCTTCGATCACGTCACAGACGAGCCTTCAGAACCAGATGAACGGAGGACCCTTTTATAACCAGAACCCAGGTAAGAAAGTTTTTCTGCTCTTTTGAATTCAGCACAGCGGTGAATGGAGCGGCCTTCATATCTCTGAAATCCTATGTTCTGTCTCCACTGCAGATCTTGCAGTTAGTCTCAGTGTGTTGCTGGTAGCCATGCCAAAGCTGTAGTCCAAGTACAGAGCATTCAGCTTCCATTATGGCAAGCAGCTTAAAACAACACTGGCTTTGTTGCCAAATAAATTACTTTTGATCTCACATCCTTGTTAGACACGCTTTAGTCCTTTACTATACCATATGTCATGTACCTGCTTTGGTGTGGGATGGGTATTTGATTTTGCACCAGAACACTGATTCTTCATTAATCAATCTTTATCTTGTATTCTTCTTCATTCTGATTAATGGACAGTTCACGAAATTGTTATAGAAAGGGTAAGCATTAGACACCTTGGAGACATCAGTGGTGTTTGGTATGGGATGCAAGGGAGCTGTGTCATCTGCCAAGTCCACGGGTGATGTTATTTTAATGGGCGACCTGTCTTAAAAGGCAGGATGAGATATTAACAAGGAGTGGCATGTCCTGTGTGTCAGGCAGAATGCAGTAGCTTTTTATCCAAGGAGTCCTTTTCCTTGTGCTTCTGATGCAACGTGAGGGTTTTGATACCAGAGAACAGGAGACTTTCTTTTTTGATAAGGCTACAAAAGATGCAGGGGGACATACTGAAGGTTCCTTGTTAGGGAGTGCCGTATTACCAGCAAGACTGAATGTTGACTTGCAAGCACTACAGTGCGTTTGTGTTTTGTGGCGGTGGTGGTTTTTGGTGCTTTTTTTTTTTAAATTGAGCTCTGAACTTGGAATTAGGTTTAAATCTACGTTTAAGGTATATGACCAGGTTCAAATATTAATGCTTGTGAGCTACTCTGCAAAGAGATGTGTCTGCTTATCTTGAGACGGAAATGGATGGTCCTTCTCAAGGGAGGTAGAAGAGGTTATCTGACTAAATTGCAGCCCAGTTGCCTGAAATATGTGGTATTTGTTAAGCACGTTATGTGCATATTGAAGGCTGAAAGGGAATAGAGAAGAAGGAAAGGGTAATAGCAACAAAAGAAACCTTTCAGGATTACCTTTCCAGTAAAGAGGATTTTCAGTATATCCAGAGAGTTTCTGACAACTGCTGTGCATTTCTGCTTTAGCAAAGGACTAGTGCTCTGCAAGCTACCATTGCATTGTTGATGGGTAATCATAGAAGATGCCGAATAGACTTTAAATAAGTTACATAACCACAGTCTGCATACCCAGAAATAAGATAATGATTATGGTGATTAGTCACTTGAGCTGTAAATCACAAAATACTTCAATTATACTGGCATACTTGATACAACATAAATAAGCAGTTGTAGTAAGACATTTTTATTTACCTAGCAGAATACAGAATTTCTTAGCTTTGCAGTTATACTGAACCAAGTTATTTTGGCCTGCACCTTGAAAGGAGAGGATGCTCAAGCATGCATAATTGATGAGGACTCTAGGAACAGAGAGACTGCTGTGTCTGTCAGGAGCAGGGTTAGTAAGTGACAGGACAGGGGCCACAACTGCTTCTCAGCATTCCTGAAGAGAGGGAGAAAATGCAAACTTAAGAGATGAAAAAGAGACCTTAAAACAGGCAGAGGAGTGTGCCAGCTATGGCTTATTCTTCTTTGCAGGCTGTTAGGCAATAAAGCAGTGCTGTTTTTTCTACTTCTATTTTTTTAGTATGTTGGCATAGTCATTTTTGTTTATTCACTTTCCACGAGGATGAAAGATACTTGCCTTGCCCTGTTCTTTTGAATACCACTTCTAAGATAATACAATTTCTCTACTTCATGGTGAGACCTTTTTAACAACTGAAAAGAAAATATTAAGAATTGCAGACTCTGAATGATCTCAGCATGTGTCTGTCCCAAAGCCGCTCTTGCCAGCCGTGCCACCTAACAAGTATTTTAACTTTGCAAGCTCAGATACCAGTATCTAAGCGATATAGAGCTCAGCAGAGGCTAAAAGCCCTGTGGGAGAAACTGGGCAAGTATTGAGATGGTGATCTGCACTGGACACTATTTGTGTAGCTCAATTCTTACCAGCTGAAGCAGTCTGGTGGAAGGTGCTTTTGAGCATTTCTGAATTAATTTACAGCAACTGTGTAGACAAACTCTTAACCTACCCCTGGTCTATATGGAGGGAACGTTTAAGACGGTGTTTATTTATGTTTTGAGACAGCAAAGGTACAGTAAAGTTCTTCTGATGCACTTTATAAACAAAGTCATTATGAATAAAAAATTTATTGTATTGGCTCCTAAAGGTCAAAACTAGCTTAGAGTCATTGTATATCTCATAGAGACAATATAATATGTAAGTCCCTGCACTGTGAATAGACTGAAGCACAAACCAAACGGTTAAGATAAGCAAGGAATGATGTCAGCTAGTGTTAGCATTGCCGTTTTGATTAAACTACACAACCGAAACTAAACTAAGGGATTTTTTTTGTATTTGCTTGGAGTGCTTGTCGGGAGTGATTTATTCTTCTATGTGGAAAGCCTCATTATTTCTTTCAAAGAAATATATATAGCACACAAAGTACACTGAAAGGGCCTAGGAAACTGAAGCTGGTCTCATATAATAGATTTGAATTGTATAAATCCATATGACGCTGAATAGAGGAAATATTTTGAAACCAAACATTTTTGTAGCATATGTAATTAAAAAGGCAGGGACTTCATAGTTGCACAAGAATGCTGAATTCATGAATGTTACTGTGTTTTAGTAGGACTTGAAATTCAAGTTCCCTTTTCCTGCTTTGAAAAAATGCAAGACCAAATCTTTTTCCAGCTACTGTGGTTACACTCGAAGGAATAAATACTCTCGGAGGTCACGTCACTGAAGTCAAAGAAGCTGTAATTAGAAATGTATTTTGGTTTTTCTCAAGAAATATCAATTAAATGGTGAGATAATTGAGCTTGCTTTATATGGAGGTAGAAGGATATTTTTTGCCACAAAAAGGATGGTTGCTTTGTTGTTTGGGTTTTTTTTTTTGTTTAGGGTGTGTGGTTGTGAAAGGAATGTGAGTGACAGAAGAAATTCTGAAATAAGCAAGCTGAAGAAATTTTGAGACATGAATTTTAAATGCATTGGAGTTCTTTTCATTTGCTATGATGATGTAAATGAATTCTGAAAAATGCTACATCATACCTGGCAGTTTTCTTACCAGCTCTGGAACTAGTCTAACACTTATTTAGTTCTGTTCTGCAAGCTAAATAAATGCACTAGTACAATGAAGTGTAGACCTTTTTCCTCTCATTCTTTTGGACATGACTAAATGTCTTTGTATGTCACTACTAACAAGCAAATTATTTAGTTGTGCTTTTCCTGAGATGCGTGTTCTGAAAAATAATCTTGTAACTTGCTTAAAGAGTATTACTGCATTACTCTTGCAAAGTGATACTAAAACTAGACAAAACTAGTTACCTATTTTTTTTTAACTTGACTAGGTAATGGAAACTTTAATTCCTGGTTTAAACCACAGTTCAGTGTTATAACGTTTGCAGCTGGCTGACACCGTTGTCTTTAAATGTGAATTCACATGTGTTGTACAAAGACAACTCTTCTGGTACCAGTAAAAGGTTGAGAGTTCAGCGCAGTGTGCTGCAAAATCAGGTGGGAAGGAAATGAGGCAGCACATCTGGAATAGGCCCTGTTCTTCAGCAACAGTACCATGTGCTTTGTTCTACCAATAAGGTCAGAAGTCCCGTGTCTTCTGAGTGCACTGAGTTCTCAAAGGTGTTATGTCTTGCCTAAAATAACTGCCTTATTTGCTGGGTTTTTTGGCCTACATTTTTGAGGAAACTAGTTATATCCATTTCTATAACTAACTATTCATGTATGCTGTTATAGAAGTCACCTCTATAAAGATCAATTTGATCTGAATGGTAGAGGTTTATAGGGAGAGAATCCTCTTGATATATTTGTTACTTAGGTCTGTTCATAAAGTGCTACATTGCTGCAGTAATAAACTTCAACTTAAGGGAATCTCATAGTCAGATCAGAAAAATACTTCACCGTGGATTCTCCGTCTTATGAAAAAGAGCTAGGCTGGAAATTTTAAAAATAGAGAAATCTCCTTGAAGCAAGGATTAGGAATATGCTTAAACCACCTAAGCCACTTTTCTTTGAATGTCAGCTTTTTTATGTCAGCTTCTTGGCAGACTGCTACACTGTCTGAGTGGTGATGATGTCTACTTTCCTGTTTGCTGTGTTGTTGTGTCTCTAACTGAATGCCTCTCTCTTTTTTAATTTCTGTGGCAGCATCCCTTGCTCCTCCTCCCCCCTCCATCCTACAGGTAACTCCACAGTTACCGCTAATGGGATTTGTGGCCAGAGTTCAAGAAAACAGTAAGTTTGCTGCTTCCTTGTGCTATGATTTATTGCTGGATGTGGCTTTTGTTTTGAGTGGATGAAAGGTTTGTCTGTCTATACCCAGAATTCTGCCTTCTCTACTGCCTCTGCAAATTTGTCTGAAATTGAGAAGGAATGGAAAAGGAAGTCATTTTATTGGAAGAACCTGATCCTTCCTTCTCTGAAGTTTATTGTCTCTATTGTATTAACCCAAGTTCTAACTACTGGTTCCAGTGCAACTAATTGGGATGGGGGTGGCACTTCAACCTGCTACCATGGTTCTACAGACATTTTCATGGTTATACCATTGCTTATTTTCAGTTTCAGATACTCCTCCCCCACCACCACCTGTGGATGAGCCAGTGTTTGATGAATCTCCACCTCCACCCCCACCTCCTGAGGATTATGAGGAGGAGGAAGCAGCGGTGGTGGAGTACAGCGATCCATATGCTGAGGAGGACCCTCCTTGGGCACCAAGGACCTACTTAGAAAAGGGTAGGTTTAGAGCTAGTAGAGGTAGCAGGGTTATGCCTGTAACAACCTTTTGGATAAGCTCCTGCCATCCTGCTTTGAACATAGTCGGCCTAGACTCCTTTGTGGTCAGTATGTGGTCTTGTGGTAGAGATGCTCCTCCAATGGCAACTTAAAGAACAGAAGTTAAGCTACTCTTCTGAGTCTGTTTCACCTCTTTCTCTACAAAGGGAAGATAATGACTAGCTGGCTAATTACATATTTTTTTAAATCCTTTGTAATCTACTTAAGACTCGCCTTTCAGTACTCTGCTTAATCCTAATAATCAGACTAATGAGGTCAAAAACGAATGGATCAGTGCTGCAATTGCACTTGAACTTAGAAGATACAGGTGCATCAGGAGAAGTGCTGCAATGTGTGTTTGGGGCTCTGGAAGTTGCAATGCTGCATCAGTATTGGGACTCTACTAAGCTAAAAAGTGCTGGGTCTGCGTAGGACTGACTAACTGAGGCATTGCTGCATGGCTGCATCTAGATGTCTTCCAGCTCTGAAGCAGGTGTGTAGAAACATGCTGCAGTAAAACTACAGGTAAAGTAAATTGAGTAGGTAAATGGCAGTTGAATATGACAAAATCTACTGCCTGGTGTTCTCCTGTGAAAGAGAGTCATGTACCTCTTAGTAAAGGGTGATATAAAATCTAATGTTGCAAAGCAACCAGGCATCTCAGCTGAATGACTGTTAGACATAAACCCAGTGCAGGACTTGGGAGGAAAAAAACAAAGATGGAGGAGGCACTTTCTGCCAACTCCAGCCCAAAGAAAATATTACTATTCCTGAGGGAGATGGAGGAATATGTGGGAGTTGTTTTGTTCCCCCACCTTCTGCCTAGCTGGTGTAAGTGTTTAGTGCAAGGAGTACTCAGGCTTTGCTGACAAGCCGAGACCATTTGTCAGACTAAGTGGCTGTCTGGCAGGGTGTTTACATGACTTGCTTTATCTATTGACCTCTCCACACCCCTGGTTGACAGCAAGTGTCACAGTTACTCAGTTGATGCACACAGGTTCTTTGTTTGATTAAAAGTTGCCTCAGCTTATTCTTGTTAGGGAAGCTTTTTTCCATGAGAGAGAACAGGGTAAAAAAAGGGGTCTCATATACAAAACACTGCTCTTTCTGTGCAGTTTGGAGGGTGTTCCTGAGTATTGATACTAGCTACCTGGCCTCACAAAATTAGGTTTTGGGGTGGGGTTCCTGAAGTTGCATTTCTTTCTTTGCTGGGAGGACGGGACCAGTAACAGGTCTTTTCAGCACATACTGGAAGTGCTACATTACTTAACACCTCCTTATCAGGCAGTTCTGAGAATGCGCAGGATCCGCTCAGTTTCATTGTTGTTGATGTATTTTGTGCTGGATGATGATTGCAGGCATGTTTTCTCTGTATTTTTCCAGGCATAAGACACTCTTTAGCCTAATTCTACATTTGTGTCACTATCTTTGTTATGTTTCAGTTATTCCTGCCACCTGGCCCTCAGTGTGCGTGTGTAATGCAAGGGGGGGGTGGGGGTGGATGTGGTGGGGGGATGTGTGTGTATGCGTACACATACGTACCTGGCCAGGGAAAATAATTTTCTGTTTGAAGAAAAATAATACTTGAATTACAGCGTATTGTTCTGATCTCCTTTTCTGTGGCACTTGTAGTTTGATATTTACAGGGAAAATCACATGGGATAGCAAAACTGTACTGTGAGTCTTTAAAGATAAGCTGGAGAAAGCCAGGTTTTTAGTCAGAACGTTTTTCGTGCAGAAAAGCAAAAGTATAGGAAACCAAGCATTCTCTCATATCGATGTAGAATCCCGTGCAAAAACACAATTTTGATCTGTGTTTTGAAAACTAGATGACTAAAACATCTAAAAGGTTGGTCTGTTCTTAGAAACACTCATAAAAGTGGTAAAAAATTAAAGTGCTTACAATGTATTAAGAACTGTTAAATAGTTGTTTTAGGATACCAGAAAAAATGAGATATTGACATAGGTGTGGATTCTGCTGTAGTAATATGAATAGCTCTGCTTATATTCAGCCCACATCTTGCAATTTGACTGCATTGCTGGAGTTGGGAGAGAGGTGCTTGGCTGTGATTTTATTTTTTTTATTTTTGGTAGCAAACAAGCTTTAAAGTTAATAAAAAACCCCATGCTAAAAGAGGACTTTTGTACTCAAAGAATGTGTATGCTTATCCTGCTGCAAACGAATAATGCTTTATCTTCTGCAAAATAATTATTCCTGTGGCAACTCTTTAAGTTCCTATAAGTAGTATTTGGTGCCACATGATTCAAAGCAGACAGAACTGGCAGAAGGAAATGACTGTTCAAACACTATTACCCTCAATAAGTAGAGTAGCAGCTCCTAGGATTTGTGCTTCTTCTTTTGGTATGACTCTTCACTTAGGTTCATATGAAAGCATTTCTAATAGTATTAGTGTAGATACCCTTTACAAAAGTGAGAATGTAGAAGCTGGGACACCAAGGAGGTGTCAAATACAGAGGGTTGCTATATATTGAGGTGGGATTCAGTATGATCCTGTTCTGTAAAGGGATGATGCAGTATGGGGCGTATATTTAACATCAAGCCATGCTGTAACCTGCAGCTGAGGAAGGAGGTGAATAGCAGATGCATTTTGAACAGATGGAGAAACTCTTAGATAGGAAACAGTTACTGGGGATGTTGAACTTGAGGACGCTACCAGATGGCTGTAATAGCAACAGCCAGCCAGCAGCGTCCAGGAACGTGTACTGCAGTTTTCCATTGAGCTGTGTGTCAGGGTGCATGATGTGAAGAGGTAAGAAAATGTCCCAGCTTTGCAGATCAGATGAACAGAAATGGGTATCCAGAAGGAAAAATTGCCATCATACCACTCAGAGAAAGTGTGTGGTCACAGCTATCAGATTTCAGTTGGATAATCAGTCTGGCCTGCATTTGTGGTCTGTTTGATGTAACAGAGTTCAGCCAAACTGTGAAATTGTTGCAGAACCAAAGATCACTGATTTGAAGAATATCAACCTAAATGAGTAATTCTGTTTTTCATATCTGCATTGAAATGTGTTCAGATAGAAACTAAAAGAGGTCCTGGCTCAGTCTTTGCAGGGAAAGGATGCCACCTCCTGAGTCAGTATTGCCGCTTCCTGGATCATCTGGAGCCTTTTTTGCAATACTGGCCTGGGCTCCTGCTAACTTGTGGTATGTGACAAGCTCACAGCTTGAATGGGTGGGACTACAGACCGAAGGATTAAACAATCTTTCAGAAAGAGGACCGCTGCCAGTACAAAAGTAACATGCAGGAGGAAACAATGGTGAAGTAAAAACAAAACCAGGCTTCAGGTAACTCTGTAAGAGGTTTAACAAGAAGCGAATTTTCATCATAAACTTACGGAAGAGTTTCCTACTTGTGATCATGAAATAATGAATCCATTCAGTATCAGAAGGGACTGGAGTACACTCAAAAATGAGAAAGAAAGGAATTGGATGTTACTGTGATCCTTGGATTATTATTATTATCAAGAGAATGAAGAACAGCAGCACAGTGGCTCTAGGAAGAAATGCTTTAAAATAAACAGGTACAGAAGGCAGTTAAAAAAGGAATTTTGAAGGACTTGAATGTATCACGTGTTCATGTAGTGATTTCTGTTTTTCAAGCTAAAAATTTACTCATTTCTCCATTTGTGTTTTGTTTCCTTAGAATGATATGTCTAAAACTAGTTAGAATGAGTTACTTAACAACTGCGCTAGCATAAGTGTAGAGCAAGCAACATGTGTTTCTTAAACCTGCTCTGGTCAAATGATACAAATCTCCTGTTTGGGAGATTTATTTAAAAAAATAAATCTCTGTACATACCACAATTCTCCACCAGGGTTGATTTGTATATTTTACTTTATAATCTCTTCAGGATCCGGGTTTGCCTAGTAAATATTTGTATTGATTCCTTTGCTCTCTCAAAAGGAAATGACCTCTTTTCTTTTGAAAAGGATGATGAGTTTAGTGGGACTTTTGGACGCTGTGCTCATGAACACATACTGTTAATTTTTTCTCCTTGCTTTAAAGGATACTCTAAACCGTATCTTCCCTTCTATCCCTGGTGCAAGATTTTAGGATCCTTGTCCGACATCCATTTTGTTTCAGTGGCAGCACTGCATGTTTCATTGCCAAGTGCTCAAGGCAGTGACTGATGCTATTTCTTAAAGTATTCAAAGTCCAACAGCTCATTTTCTGCATGGAACACAAAATGATAGAACTGAGAATAGAAAAACATATCAAGTTGATGTCTATTTTCTGCCATTTGATGAGAATGCTCTCTTTAGTATTTGCTACTGCTTTGTCCAATTTCTTTGACTTTCCTAACATCTTTTGTGCCTTCAGTAAAATATTCTGCAGCTGTAAGAAAAATGTCATGATATAGTAGGTGTACATTTTGTTTCAGAGAACCACCTTACTTTTTCCTAGCTCCTATCTGGGATTCCCTCACCTTGGCACTATATACCCTGGAAGTGTCTTCTAGCTACTGGGATTGCACATATGTGTTTTACAGATTTAAATGTGGAGGTAGCTAAAGTAGATGGAAGTCTGGGACATTAGCCTTGGCTCATTCTTACTGTGATCTGAAGAGACTCTTATTACTTTCCCTGTTCCATGTTTTCCTGCTGACTGTTAGCTGTGCAGAGATCTGGTTTAACACATGTATCTAATACATGCATCTTGGAGTAGGTCAGAGTGGTCATAGCCATGGGGAGTTACATCCACCTCCTTGTATCATTCCACACCAAAAGTATCATATATTTGTAAACTTTTCCTCTGATGGGTTGGGAAATAGTAAGAATAGAAGAGTTAAAGTAGTCCTGGCTCATGTGCTTCAAAGCATGAGCTCTTATAAAAGGGACTGGAAGAAACTGCCCCTCTCAGCAGGTCATTCTGCACATACAGAGGTGAGGCAGTGCAGTTCTCCAAGATTGCGTTGAATGTGGAGATCTTTGTACAAGGTAGGTTGATTTTTTCACCTCCTCCTCCCTGTGCCTCTCCTAACAGTCATGTTCTGTTCTTTCCTAGTGGTGGCGATCTATGACTACACAAAGGACAAAGATGACGAGCTCTCATTTCAGGAAGGTGCCATCATTTATGTCATCAAGAAAAATGATGACGGCTGGTATGAGGGAGTCATGAATGGAGTGACGGGGCTCTTCCCAGGGAACTATGTGGAGTCGATCATGCATTACTCAGAGTGAAGACTAGAGGACAGAACACTGCATCTCCTGCTGCAGGAGCTGTCAGGGCTTCCCAGATCTCCACCAGCCTCTGGGGCCCCATCCAGTATAACTGAATGAAGGATAATTGTAACAACCACTCTTTAATTTTTTTTCTTTTTTTTTTTTTCCCTTCATTATGAAACAATAGTGATTTGAGTTGTTTGAACGAATGGCTCTTCCAGCTGCCAGCAGAGGCTATCCTGAGCCATCTGACATTGAATTAAGATGACCCATTCAGATGTAACAAACTCATTGAGTAGCTGATGCTTCAGTTGAATTCTGACTTCTGACAGGCTTTGGGATCTGTCTCAGGAACCCTGTGTGCCCTTGTGGTACTCCCCTTGGCAGCAGTGCCTGGCGCTTGGGATGTCCTGGATGCTTGCGGTGAAGGGTTACTGGCCAGTGGACATCCCTCCTGTTTCTACCCTACACTCCTGTGCAGCTGGAAGAACAGCCGTGTGCCAGCTAACACTGGGATTTCTGCACAGAGCCGTTCCTGTAACTGACTTCCAGATAGTTGGATACATCTTTAGCATAAACACTTCTGCAGCTGCTCTGCACATGTAGGCTGACACAGGGGCACACAGAGCTGGCTTTCATTCACTCACCTTTCAGTTTAGACAATTAAGATGGCTGCAGCCCAGAGGACCCTCACTCGCATTTCCTCATCTTCTGAATGCCACAGATGTGTTTTTGTGTTCTGCACTGATGTAAATGTGCTCCTCTCTGCAGCGAGCTACTCGCCATGGGTGCTGCCAGTTTAAACAGAACTCACAGATGCTGTTGCAGTGAAGGCGAAACTAAAGTTTACATGTCCTCCTGGGGTCTGAAGATAAACTCAAGAGGCTGTGATCTAAAGTTCAAATCTACTCACGCCTGCTTGCACTAGAGAAACTTATTCCCAATTTTAGTCTTATGCACAATATAATCTTACAAATCCAATCAGGTATTGTAAATTGGCTATTTTATACTTGATGACTAAATTTGCATATGTACTGTGAGAGCCCTGTGCAGAGGCAGGACAAACGGCAATTGTCGTCTTCATGTCTGTTGCCAAAATCTCTTCAGTGGAAGTAAAAAGGGCTGTTGTGTGTACTGGTTTCCCATGGAAATCCAAGCAGTAACTAGTAGTAGTCCTAGCTCTTCCCCCAGCCCTCTCCGTTGTTTATTATAAAGCAATTGATATTTTGAGCTGTACTGATGGATCTGGGGTGGAGTAATATCAAGTGAAGGCTCTGTAGCCCCCTTGTGTTGATAGTTTGCTTTTTAATCTAGTCTCAGTTAATACTGCTCGGTGATTCAGTCTAGCAGATCAGCATAAAGTGATGGCTGTACTAGTCTGCCCTTAGGATAGACTAAATGTTATCTTTGGGTAAATGTCATGCATTAACAGAATGAACTGATTAAACCTCCTGTTGCTGTCCTGTTAGCCTGCAAATTGAGCTGACCCCTGTATCGTGAGAGCCTCCTGGGCCAGGGCATCTTCCCAGACAACTTTTGACTCTTGCCTGGCCAGGTTCCAGCTGGTACCAACAGTAGCTTCTCAAAAGCGAGACAGTGCTGCAGCTGTCTTCTGAGGCCTGTGTGTAAAACAGAGCAGTGCACAGGAGAGCGCTACTAGGGCTGGATTTGTGGTGGTATTGGCAATGATACAGGTAATTGACCCAATCCCCTTACTTGGCAGTTAGTGCAGTATCAGGATGGAGGTGCAGGGAGGTGCCATAGCTGCTCCGGGGGGGGAGAAAGAGGAAACAAACAGGTAAGGTATGTTTGTGGGATACGGATGAATGTGATCACCTGCTGTGAGCTTGTGGAGGAGTGTGTGCGTTAACTCCTGTGACAGTGTGTAAGGACCTAGTTTGGTTGAAGCCTACAGGGAGGTACAACTTTGAAGAAACTAGTGCAAAGACAGAAGTTACTTTCTCCCCTGCTCAGTCCGCAGCTGTGTAGCCAAGACACTGCTTTCTAGAAGCCGACACCATTATTGTTTGGGATCAGTGTTAGCCAGAACAGATACCCTTCGACCTTCCTTTGTGAAAACTTTTGTCTCGCAGCAAGACTAACCAAAACAGCTATGTTCAGTTCCCTCAGCCCATTGTTTCTGTGGGAGCAAGCCTAGAAACACTGGTTGTGCAGTCACTAGTATGATAGTGCAGGTCTACACTTTTTGCCCAGGGAGGTGGTGCTTGCAGCCCAGCTAGCAGCCTGGGTGGTTGAGCAGCAGTATTGGACGAGCCTGTGGTGCTCACAGCGTGGCTATGTTTTCTAGGACTCAATTTTCCTGTTTTGCCCTGGGTATATGTGTGGTAAAGACTGAGCACACTGTGCTCAAATGCATCGTTATGGCAGCATAGCGAGTTACTAAATGAGAGCTGAACCTCTCCCTATGCACCCATGCTCCAGCTGGGAGGTCATGCATTGGTGAAATGTGTCTTTGACTCAGTCTGTGCAAGAGCATGTGCTTGAATGCTTCTGATGGGTGGGGATAGCGTGTACTTCTACTGCGAGTGATAGACACCTGTGTCCTTAATCCTCATTCAGTTGGTTGTTCATCATGCAAGTTTTCTGTGTTGTGAGAGCAGAGTGAACTGTGGCCAGATGTCAGCACAGAAGGTGAGGCTGCAAAACCTTGAAAGTGAAATGCATACAGCTCCTTAAAGAACTGCCTTTGGTCTGATGGGCCAGGGGGTAGTTTGGTCCCTGCTGATAGCAAGAGCTGCTGTGGATGGAATTTTTGGGTCACCTTCTGCTGGTTTTATGCTTTATTATGCAGTACTAATGTAAAGAAATTTGTTGAGGTTTTTTTTTTTTTTTTTTTAATGCATATTTTTTATTTTGTACAGATTTTAATTCTGTGGCTTGTTTGGGGATGATGCGATGGTAATGGTCATAGACCAGGCCAAGGTAAACAGGCTTTGTATATTGTTACCTAGATTGCATGCTAGTAAAGTCAGTGAGGGTTGTGTTGCCCATTTTGTCCCTTGTACTTCTCCAAAATCTTCCCCCTCCTCCCTGTTAATACACGTTTACTTTAAAAGGGGCTGGAGAATGGAGGGGGCGGGGAAAGAAACACCGCAATAGTTCAAGTAGGTGCACTCTTCATTGAGTTCTGCTGCCACAGCTGAAGGTGTTCAGCATCACAGGTTGTTGACTCAGCAGTGCATATGCATGAGCGAGGTGGGGGAACGAGAGACTCCAGACTAGCCCAAAGAGTGCTGCATGGCCAAAATGAGTATGTTTTTCCCTTTGTGAGAGCTGCCTTAGTCCAGCCAGCTGTTTCCATTGCGCACAGAAATTGGTCAGGATCCTCTAGTGGTGTATCTTGCTTTGGTTTGCGCTATCAGAGATTTCTTCCTTGCTCTTGGCCCCAGAGACAAAGCTATTAACTACAGCTGCCTCTCTGCCATGTGGCTACATGAGCGGCAGTCTGAGTCAGTCCCCATCTAGTGCTGAAGCAGGTTACTTTGGTGCCTTCGGTCCAGCTTGAGAGATGGCTGAGGTTGCAGGTGTCTCATACCACACACACCCTTTTTTTTTTTCTCCTATGATGGATTCATGTTGTTTCTTTCAGTGGCTGTTGTAGCAGAGGGCTGAGAGGGGCAGGACAGGCAAGCAGGAAATTTTGTGCTTGAGTATCTTGTGGGTGTGCCCCTGTCCAGTAGCTGGAGTAGGCACCAGGGAGCTGAAGCAATGCCTGAAGGCTTGCTGGCCTGACTGGCGCGACACCAATGTTCTGAAGAGCCGTTGCTTTTTGTGGAGGACAAGAGGTGTGGCATGTGGGTAGAGGCTGACTATATTCCTGGGACTCAGCTTGTCCTTGCAGTTAGTTGGGTGTTCCTGAAAGCGCCTGGAGACTGCTGCTGGTTTGAACCACAGCTCCCCCCCAGTCACTGTGGTCTGAGGTTGGGTGGCTTAGCTTAGAACCAGCTAGTTCTTGCTAGAGCACTTTGTTTTCCTGTCTCAGATTCTGGTCTTTTTTTTTTTTTTTCTTTGCTGCTGAACGGTCCTTGTGCTAGCCAAAGTTGACATTGGCAGTGATGCAGCTTCTGAAAAGTACTTTTATCTAGGATGTTTTCAGTTGATCATGACAAAGAAAGCAAGACAGCAGCAGGACTGATTTCTGGCTGAGGGTAGGCTGCCTGCCTGGTGTGTATGTAAGTACGTTTCTGACTGGAGGTGGAGGGTTGTGTACTGATACAAACTGGTGTGTGTCTATGGTGTCTCCCACCTGTGCTTCAAGGTGACTTAATGCTGTGCTTGTCCCACCAACTTCCACCACTTGCAGCAAGTGCTGTAGATGTGCCTCTGCTGGACATGACCTCTCTTTTTATTAATTATGACTCTGGGCTTCAGGCATAAATCAAAAGCAACACTTTCTCATGTTTTCCTTTCTGGAAGGGTTGGGCCTTTATGCAGGTTAGTAAACTGAAAGCATTTACAGGGTTTCTACTCCCAGAGGTGGGACAGGACATCTTGTGAAACAGGTGGCATCTGTATTTTCTGCAGGGCAACTTGTTGGACACTGATGCTGTTGGAAAGACCATGGTGCTGTGGCTCCTGTTGGGAGTGGTACTTGCACTGAGAGTGTAGGAGTCACTGAGGGAGCACTGAAGCATTACAAACCCCATGCAGAGACTTCAGTTCCTATGTTGACAACACTGGCTGTGAGAAATGTGCTGTTGCATTCACTAAGGCAAGTATTTACAACCCCATTGTCTAGAGAAGATAGTGTTGTGAACTGAGCACTAGCAGGCAGATGGGCTATAGCTTATGGGGCACCACTTCCAAGAATTTACTGTGCTTACAGACATGGTCACCTTCCCCACCTTCTGGCATCTCTCAGTATTAGGCACTCCCACATTTTGTGGATACACAGGGGTCAAAGTAGTCACGAAGGGGACAGTGTGTGGTGGTTGGTTTTGGTTTGGTGGTTTGTTCTTTTGGTTTTGTTTTTTTTTTTTCCCCCCAGTAGTTTAAGTCAGTGTGTAGTAACAGTCTTCCTGATCTACTTTTGATTTTGAAACTGCAAGAATAGTGGGACCCCCACCTCATGTCCATGGGAAGGTTGCTGAAGGCTTGATCAAGGTTTGCCAACTGCTGTTAAAAAGAATGATTCACAGACCATGGTATTCTGCTGCTTTCATTTAAAAAAAAACAAACCACCCACCCCCCCATATGTTTTGTGCAATCTCCTGCCCTTGCAGGAAGTGTTTTTTCTTTGGTACTCTAACCATTTTAATTTTATTAGCACCTCTGCATATTACAGAACATACTACAAAACAGTAAAGTCAGCAGCAGGCTGTTGTCCAGAGGTAAGCCTACACCCAGTGTCCTGCTGAACACCATCGTGGTGACTCTGCTCAAATGCGTGCAATACATTTGTTTCTGTTTCTCTTAAAACCTCAGAAGAATCCTACCACTATTGACTAATGAGGAAGAACTGTGTACAAATTCATTGCCATTACAGCGCCTTGCTAAAGTGCTGACATATCCAAGATTTTTTTTTGAACATGTGCTTCTTTTCACATTTGAAAAAGTGTTTTTTGCAATTTGCATGGACAAGTACTTTCTGTGAATTCTCTGGAAATGTCAGTGTCTAACATGGATTTTGTCCATGCACTTTTTTCTGAAAGCAGATACACCCCGCTTTGGTTTGCCGTCAGAGGAGCAGCACACTGTGCTTTTGCTTTTGGCACTGCTGATACAGCAAATGATTGCAGAGCCCACTGTAGTAAATGACCAAGCGCGCAGGACTCTGGGGAGCTGTGTGCCACCAGTAACGTTTTATTGTGTGTGCCATTTGAACCACCTTTCAGTGAGTGCAAAACCCAATTTTTAAATTTTTTTAATTGTACTTGGAATTACCTGTTGCTGTGTACTAAACCCTCTTGTTACGAGCCCTAAATAAAAAGAACAAAGCACACGCCATGTGTTCTGTGAGTGTGCCCCTCTGTGTCGTGTTCCTTGTGTTTGGCTACAGACAGCGAGGACAGGGATAGTTGCTTGTGTATGCAGGAGCCCTGTTGCAGAGGCGGTCTGAGCGCAGCACTTCCCCCCCACAGCAAAGGTATGGTCAGTGGCGTCCAGCCTGCTGCCTTCAGCAGCTCCTCTCTCCATTTCTGTCTTCCTCTATTCATCAATTCCTGTAATCACCACTAATCTCTGCTGTAAAAGCTGATGATTGATGCAGGGCCAGCCTGCGAGTGTACCCCTGGAGGAGGTGAACAGAGCTGAATTCCCTACCGTGGACCCCAGAGAGGGCCGCAGGAACACTTACCAGCCATCAGCTGTTCTTGCCTGAGCAGAGCTGTACAGGACTCTGCATAACTGAGGGAGGACGCACACGGAAAAGGTGAGCCTTCACACTGGGTCCTCTTTATACCTGTAATTGGTGTGCACCATGTTACTGGTACAGCCAGCTCTGACCCACTGGAAAGAACTGTGCAAAGGAACAATAAAAAGCAATTTTATTGAGAGTGAGCATATAAATGGTAACCTGTGGGCCATCAGATACGTGATCCCTACAGAGGGGAACCACTGATGCCCTGAGAACACAATGTGGGTTCTGAACTCATGAAAAACAGAAAGGGCAAGACAGAGGATTAAAACAGAATATTAAATTTAACTACATCTTTATTGAATTGTGCATATTCCATTGTATAATGATCTATATTGGGTACTCTATAATGTAGTATTTTTTTGTCCTCTCCCATGCTTAAAAAAGTATATTTATACATATATTTATATATATATTTATAATATGGCAAAGCTCCCCCCAACCTGAAGCTATCAGTCTAAAAGAGCTTTGATTTTTTGTTTTTGGAAAGGGAAGAAGAGGGGAGGCAATCCCATTAAAAGATAAAATGTGCAATTTTCTTTTTAAAGCAGTAAACATGAATGTATTTACAGCACTCAGCACAAGTTTGCTGCACAGACGAATCATCATTGCAATGACACTTTTTTTCTTACGTTTGCATCCCCAGTATTATACAGAATATTACCAGTGGCTGCTAACAATTAGTGTAAGCCATAAAAGAAGCTGCTGCTCCAGTTAATTTCTGGTCCACTGCAGTCCACTAGAAGGAGATCTAAAATTTGCACTTAAAACTTGTGACAAAGCATTTAGTTTTCCTTTTACAAGTACAAGGTTTATAGTGCTACTCCAAATCAGCAGCAGGGAGCCTTGGGCACAGGTTCATTTCCTAAACTGTCCTTTGCCCCTGCCCCTTGCAAGATGTGTACCCAGTTACCAGCATTGGTTAAAGGCAAGAGATGCACAATGTCTAAAAGTGGCAGTCCTGTTCCTTGCCAAACAGCTGCTGCAGATCAGCAGCACTGCAGCTCCTGGCAATTTGGCCTCAGGAGAGGCTGGTGCAAGCACCTCTGCGTACCTGGAATTTAGCTGTGAATGCATCTTTGGCATCTTGGGAAAGGTGGAAGGAAACTATTGAACAGTTGGTTCAATTTCTAAATCTCCTAAAAGACAAGTTACCTTTAAGCATTAAATAAGGGGGAGGTCCAAAATCTGTTACTCTAGTTCCTGTTGGTCCTGTTCTTCCAACTTCTCTAGCTCTCCTCACCAAAGATACACACTGCTGATGAACAGAGAGCTCACTGAGTCCTTGCCCTGTTGAGTGCCTCACAGCACCAAGTAGCCATCAACCCAAATCACTATTTTTCCCATGTTAGTGGTTAATTTACATTGTGAGGGATGACCATGTATTGTCACCTCATTTGCAGTTTAATGTCTTAAATTTTTCAAAACTAGACAAGGCCTGTGACTCACGGGATCACACTATTAGTGAATGCTGACTCCTGCAACAGAATGCTGGTATTGTCAGTCCTCATAAGCGTTTTTTTTAATTGAAGGAGAAAAAGAGTTCAGAAAACAAAATTACTCAACTTTAAAAAAAACTTGTAGTGCCAAAATAAAAGCTTAAAACCAACCAGCACATTACAAAAAATGTCTAAGAGAAACTATCCCCTGTAGTGTTAAATCCTCTCTGCTTTGGAGTCAGCCTTGATTGTGTGAAGGAATCCAAAGCTAAACACCAGAAGCCACAAATGGGCTTTGGGAAAACATCTCCTCCCCCAAAGTAGTAACATTCCCCTCACCTGCAGATGAGGAGCACTGTTTGAACAAGTACATAATCAATACCTTAACAATGAAAAAAGGAAAAAACAAAACACACGTTCTGGCTGCATTCTCACTACCTTCTGTCAGGAATTTATATTGCTTTCCTAGAGTGCAACTGATTTTAACATGCCTCTGTATTTGAATTAATACTGGTAAGACCCACTTACAATCTTATTTTGAATAAGAAATAAATTTACCTGCAATGTACCACTGAAGTAAAACAATTTAGTTTTATGCAGTTTTCTGTAATCAGAAAATTTCTCTTTTGCCCTTCTGCTGTTGAGACGGCACTTTTGGTTCCTTTGACTGTGGAAAAAATAATTTTGACTCAGGAAAACTGGCCACACTTTATCTCTGAGCTGATTTGAGTTATCTGGTTGCCTAAGGGCACAGAAAGAAATAATTAGAAAAACCTTTAAATGTGCAAGACCAGAACAGTAAATCTTAAAATGCACTTGTTGAAAAAACTGCTCCCTCTCCCATCACACCTGAAACCAAAGTGATCCAGGTACCTTTACTTTTCCTGACATGTAGTCAGTCACAGTTGCCCTGCAGGAAACTGCAGGGTGAGTTCAGGAGAGGAGCTCTTTGGTTTTGAGGTTGTGCACCAAGTCAGAGCAAGTACTGGTGGTTTACCGCAAGAGGAAACTGCACAGGGCAAAGCAGGAGCTTTCCTCTTCCACAGAAAATAACAGAATTATTTTAGCATGAGACTTGTGCCTAACCTCCTCCCCCAACCACAGCTTCTGAAGGACTAAACCGAACCCCAGGCATATCCACCTCAAACATAATACCTACAGTTTGTTTAGCACCTGTGTTTTTTGTTTTTTTTTTTAAATAATTTCTGCTCTAAGATTAGTGCTGATATAAGAACCTAGTTTTCCTTTCCAAAGCAGCCCCCCAAGACCTGAATTACAATGAAAGTGTCCGAGAAGAGTAGCTCCCTGCTTTCCATACCTGTGCTGCAGGCACAGAGAAACCTGGCTGAATGGCAGGAACCCTGCTGCTCACAGAGGTGGATGCTACTCCTACATGGCAGAAGGGAAATGAAGACCAAATCTGGAGCAGGTTATGGAATACAGCTGTATGCTCCCAGCTGCCTCTGCAGCAGTGGCGCTTTCCCCAACACTTTAACCTGTGTCAAAGGCCATATGCTTCATCATGTAACACAACTACAGCTGTACTCTCTTAGTGTTTTAGGATCAAATCATCTGCTATCTTTGTATCCAGTGTATGAAAGCTCAGATCTCACATGCTCATTATAATAGTGCCAAAGGGATTACAGCCCATGTTTGTAGCAGGAAGCTTCTTGCTGTGTGTCTAAGATCTGGCCTCTTTGTTTTCTGATTTAAAGAAATAAAATGGTGCAATAGACCAGTGCACATGTGGAAAATTAACATACTTGCAAATAATGCATAAATATTTACCGCCACAAAAACAGCAAATACACTGGAAAAGCAAGTTACAATGATGGGTCTTAAGCTGAAAAGGCAACCAGGTTGTCTGAACCAAGCTGCAGCCACTCACTATACTTCTGTATCACTACTGGCTTAGGAAGTAAGTTATAACAAGAAGGAATACAGGGTGCCACCTTTGCTGACGTTCATTCTTTTTGCTGCAAACTTAAAAGTTAAACTTCTGTCTCCCAGCAAGCTGTGTAGCAGCCTGCAGCAGTAAGCATGGATTCATTGTCTAGGGAGAGATACTGGGTAAATGAACTTGGGCACAGGAAAATGAGAACAAAGCTCAAATGCCTCTGAAGAAACTGCACTCAAAACATTGCTCTGCTGAGTCCAAAGCCCAGAGGTACCTGCACTGAATGAAGAAAAGAAGAAGGGCTGGGACTGACACACACCAGTGAAGCTGTCTTGGGGGAAAAGAAACAGATGGGGCAAGCAGAATTTTCCCTGCTCTCATCTGGGAGTACACACTACATCAGCCTAGATGCATCTTGCCAGGGAACGTGTCCACTTACCTATCATCAGTAACAGCTGGGGAATTACGACTCTATCTGCGCACCTTTTGCTCCACTGGTGGGTATGAGCCCCAGGAGCTGCGTACAGTACAAAGCAGCAGGAGGACCAATGTTGAAAATTACAGCACCCATGAATTGCAGTATAGCTCCAGAACCTTCCTGTGAAGTTACTTGCCAGCTACACTGAGCATGCTTAAAATCAACAATGCAAATGCTTTTAAGGACACTTTATAAGCACAAAAATAGTAGAAACAAAACTTTGTGAACAATTTGAAAGATACAAAAAAGTGCCTTTCCATAGCAGTGCTTTAAAAATACACACAATGGTATATACTCTTATTGCTCAAAAAAACTAGTCTGAGATATTAAAACAATTTCCAGAGGTGCTGAAACAGATTTTTAAAAAAATCATATGAAACAGGTCAGCAGAGACAGCACCATTAAGTTTTCTTTTCATGATGTACTTATTTAAAACTATATAGTTATAGATGTGTCATTTTCCCCCTCTAATTAGCAAAGCTTTTTTCCTATTCATAAATTATTCACAAAGACATTTATTTTATTATTTAGATTTTTTTTTAAAAAACACTATTAAAAAAAAAAAGGAATGGGGGACACTCTCACAATATTTCTTTAAATCTATCAGCCTGAATTACTCTCATGAGAGATTAAGTTTACATGTTTTTTACACGCTTGAGGATACTGTCAGGTCAAGCTTCTTCCTTTGTTTCATTCTTTGGGAGAAGGAAAGCATTGAAAATTTGCTTTTGGAGAAAAGGTAAACAGTAAAATCATCTGCTATCTGAGCCTTGGCAGTATCCCCATGGTGACGAGGGAAGTTGTAACAACCAAAGATGGGGTAGGTACAGTCCAAGTATTTTCATTACTTTACAAAGGTTGTGTACCACTACCCTGTAATGAACATGCATGATACATAAGACCACTTACGCTAACTACACTATCTTATCACAATGACCAAACACGCAGGTAAGACTGTACACTCAGGCTACTGAAGTACACAAAAAAGGACTCTAGTACTTGATCTGGTGATTGACTGTGAATCAGTGGTAAACAAAAAAACCCAAAGCAGATACGATAGTCTATTTCCTTCTCATATGGGCCCTTAAATTAAATTATTCACAAATGTTATTGCCTCTCAAGGTTGGGTTTCTTCCAGTCTTCTCCCATGACTGCTAGAAGTGCAACTTTGTAATTAACAGGTTTGCAATGGTCACGGTCTCTGGCGGGGCAAAGAAAAGAGAATACCCACTCTGCTTGGCCTGAAATTACCCCTCCCTTCTCTCTTTCAAAAGGAAAACTTTCCTGACAGTTTCTAATGAATTACAAACAATACCTTCTTTAAATGTTTCCAGACACTTGTTTTTGTAAAGATAATACATTTTATCAGGCACAGACAAGGTGAGACTGTATACTGTGTATGCTTGCGCGAGAACATAACACTCTCTACAGAAACCTACCTGTTCCTTCAGGGAAAGAATTGCACGTACAAGTGATGTATCAGTGTGGGTCAGCCTTGTGGATCGGCAGCCATTGCAGGAGTCCTGGCAGCTTTTAGAAGGGGTTAACACAAATATATTCATCTTGAGCCATAGAAACAAATGATTGAGCCTACTATAAAGTTAGAATGCATAATGGATTGGAATAATATATATTTATCCTACTTACTGCATGGACAAATAACTTTGAAATAATTTGTAGCAGTGTATATTTTTAAACTATTTGGAAGGGAGGGGGAGGCTCTTTATAGTATAAATATATTTCACTCCAGCCCACTATATATAAAATCCATTTTCTTCCTCAGAACATACTCATTTTCAGTAGTATTATGACCAGAATGTTTTGGTATGTTGCATCTGTACTTTTCAAGCAATGGACAATGTACAGTTACTAGCAGAACACCTCAGCTCTGCACCATTTACCCACAACAAACTGCCAAGAGGTTTGTGTGTGGGGTTTTTTTTGTTGTGGTTTTGTTTGTTTGTTTTTTTTCTTCCATTCTTTAAAGTGCCCCCTACATCTTCATCTTTGTGGTAAGATTTGACTAGTTATAGAGTCCAATTCCAGGTAATATAGTGACTGAAACAATAAATACGGTTCTACAAAAACATTCTGGTTATCTTCTATAATTGCGACGAAATATATCACAATATATTATATACCTACATTTATAATACATGCACAAACATGTCTCACATGGACAGACACTACAAAAAATTATCTCCCTCCCTCCCCTAAATGCAGAAAAAGTAAGAAAATGGGTTTTTGGTCCAATCCATATGACAGGTGAAAGAAATTGAAATGATAAGTCAATGCCTCTCTACCCACCTTTCCCAATAAAATATCAACACCCCCAAGCCCCCAACTTTTTTGGCCTAGCCATGAAAGGGGCGTGTCTTTACATTTAGCCTTAGCTACAGTTTGAGATCACCTCTTTTGATGGGGCTATCATCCACGTCCCCACGTTCTCTCCAAGTGCACAAGATCACAGGTTGGTTGATCACGGAGTGGCCCACAAATCATGGAGAGCACCAGGCCCTGGGGACTGACTACCAGTCCCGTGACAGCTTGGTGTTCTGATCCCTTTTGGGAGGTGCGGGGGGTGGCCCCCTCCGTAATGTTGCATAGCCGGATATATGACTGCCCCCAAAGCTGCTCATCTTCTGCTGGTCAGCCAGCAGCTCTGGTGGAGGTGGAGGCAGGGCCATGTCGTCCATGGTGGCTGTGGGCTCTGTTCTGGACATCCGCGCAGAGGAGAGGGAGCCATGCCGGGTGATGGATTTCCGCTGTAGCGTCCGGTTGAGGTCTGCCAGGAATCCCGGCTGAACGCTAAGGCTGGACTTGGGTGAAGTGGGCACTTGAGGGCCAGCTGACCCTGGTGGCTCTACGACCTCTGCCTGTGTCAGTCGAGTGCTGTCGTTCCGCTTGGGACGTGTAGGCGGTGGGGCTTTTTTCACAGATGGTTTTGACCATGTCTGAGGCTGGGGATTGACAACAGCAACTTTTGGGGAGGTGCTGCCTGAAAACACAGATGGGATCTCAACTGGCGGGAGAGGAAGATCTATTTCAGGTGGTGGTGGTGGAAAGTCTGAATCGGATGGTGGTGAAGGGAATTCGACCACAGGTTCCTTCCCAGACATACCCGGAGCAGGAGCCTTGGCTGGGATCCCTCCTTGTGGAAGGACAATGGGCAGGCTCACCCCAGAAAGGTTGAGCTTTCCTGGCTTTGGAGGGGCTGCAGGAGGCGATGACTCCTTGGAAGGAGACCCTGACGGCTCTGGTGGATGTGCAAATTTGCTGACAAGGCGGTCCACTGAAGGTCTCTTGGACTCATGGTACTCAGTGGAGCTGGCGGACTTGATGCTGGAGTTTCGCTGAGGTGTTGGAGGTGGTTTCTTCCCTCCGGGGCTTGATGTCTTGCTGGTCTTTTTGACTGGAGACCCTGATTTGTCAGGGGGGGGAGAACCTGCAGAGGAAGCTGGGGAAGGAGGTGGAGGAGGAAACACTAAGCTGCTCTCTGGTGGAGGAGGGGGGAAATCCGGTGAGGGAGCAGAAGCAGGCTGCCATTTGGGCTTTGCCTTCACTGCTGGAGGTGACTGTGGAGCCATACTCAGTGGAAGGGGTTTCAGAGGTGGGGGCTCAGTGGCAGGTGGGGTGGGAGGAGGTGGGAACTGGCTAACTATCTGTTTCACCACGGATGGCACTGGGGACTGAGGGGATGGAGGAGGCTTCGCAGAGAAACTCTGCTGCTTTGGGAAAGTTGGGGGTGGGGTGGGACCAGGGGGGGCTGGGGGCAGTGGAGGCACCTGGGGAGAGGTGACACTTGGTTGTTTCTTTATTGCAAGGGGCAAGGGAGCTGGCACAGGGGGGGTGACATGTGTGACCCCTGGTGATGCTGCTTTCCCACTAGCCTGTGGTGGGAGAGCTGCCATGACA